>JAODTR010094001.1:0-12500 GCA_025399935.1 Amblyopsis rosae | reverse complement strand
CGTGTTGCAGAAGCCCATCTTATACATTTTAAAAGTAAAGCAGTTTGACGGTGTTGTGTGTTTCGATGGCATTGTACAATGAACATGTACAAACGGCATGTATAGAATTATACACCACTTATACACGTCTGATTATAATAACATATAATAACCTCTGTTCACTACTTAGTTAATATGGAAGTATGCACTACAGTGGTTTGCAGGCATTAGCAATAATTGACCAAAAAAGGAAATCACAAACTTTATTACTATTCAACATTATTGAACACCGCCATCCATTGCAAGGAGTTCATTTGCTGGCATACTGCTTGACATACAGGACAACGCCAACGTTGACGTCAAGTGGTGAACCTGCAGCATCTAGATCAGCTACATGGCATTAGCAGGCCTTCGTGTCTGTCAGTTGAGGCCGAGAGTACGTCAGTTACATCGGCTACATCTACATCTCCTTTCTGCCCGTCTTTCAGAGGAGACTTCCAATGTCATGAGTTTACAACAATGACTATCTTCTACGCTCCGCTCCTTCTCCACTGCCTCTGCCTCAGCGCACCTCTCTGAGATTCCACGCATGCCTGTTTTGCTTTGGTGGCAAAAATATGTTCTGCTGTATTTGGCAAGGGGTCCTATGTGTGCGTGTGTGTGTGTCTGTGTGTGCTTCCTCTGTTATATTTGTGCAACATATGTGTGCAGGCGTGGATGTGTTTCCTTGAAATAGCATTCAGGTTGTGCAAGTGCCCGTGTCTGCATGCAGGGGCACGTGTGTATGTGCATGTGCGCGTGTGTGTGTGTGTGTGTGTGTGTGTGTGTTTACAGAAGAACTGTGTGCATGTATTTACAGTATGCATACTGTGTGTGTGCGTGTGTGTGTGTGTGCGTGTGTTTACAGAAGAACTGTGTGCATATATTTACAGTATGCAGACTGTGTAAGTGCGTGCGAGTGTGTGGTCCTTGCAGCGTATTAGCTTTGTTGTGTGTGTTGTGGAAATGGAGTGCCAAGCAGTAAATCAAGACGAGTAACCCCACCCCACAGACCCCGCCACCCCCCAAATCGGGAAACACCTCGGCTCTCCAGATTCATTAATGGGGGACACCCACGAAAATACATATTTACCTAGCTGCCATAAATAATGCCCTCATCCACCCACCCCATAAAACTCACTCAAAATGCATTCTTGTCCTGCCTGGGAAATGGAGGGAAGGAGAGCGAGAGAGAGAGAGAGAGAGAGAGAGAGAGAGAGAGAGAGAGAGAGAGTTACAAAGAGGTGAGTATTTTTTTTTATCGGCCCCATCTGCACAGCCAGACCAGAACCCATTCTTTTTCATTCCATCAAACTTCAACAGGCATGGCTGCTGGATATTTTTCGGCGGGTGTTAATGCACTGTGCCCGAGACATGTATGGAAACATGTTTACTGTGTGCCTTACTGTGGTACTTTAAATCAGGGAGGGGCGGAGGGGCGGAGGGGGGGGGGGGGGTGGAAGCAATTACCAGCGCCAGCAGCTGAGCGCTGACCAAGCCTTTGCGCATCAATCAGAATTAGCGCACTGCTATGGTGAATGTGTGTTGAGGAAAATATATATTAAAGAGCACCCCCCTGTGGTGACACGTTTCATAACACCCAGGCCACTGGGCACAATCACTCTCCTCAAGCGACTTTTAATTTGAATAGAGGGATTTTTTTTTTCTTAAGTTCTTCATATATTTAAATATGTATTTATCTTTTTTTTTTTACAAGCTAATTGGTCTGTTCAGTAATGGGGTACATTAATGTCACAAAACCACTGTCCTGACTTAATACCCGTGGCTGAAATGTGAAATGAGTTGGAAAAATAGAAGCAAAGCGTTGCTTTGGCTGCACATCATTTGGTTGATGTTGAAGTGCAAAGCAGGGGGCATTTGCATTAAAGATGAATAAGATGGGGTGATGGCGCGGGAAAAATAGGCGTAATTTGGTGTGTGAAATTGATGAGTCATGCTTTAGTCCTGCGTCTATAACAGACAAAACAAAATGTGCCTTGCTGTCTCCTACTAACAGACTTGTGTATCTTCGGTTTATATTTATAACCCTTTCAATCAGTCTCAGTCTTTCCATTTTCCATAAGACATTTTATTCTCTCTTTATCTTATTTTAATTCACCTGTGTTTGTTTTATTAACACTCGCTAATCCATGTGAAACTGAAACTTTCAACTAGCTGTTCAAGAGCTTGGGCATTTATAACTTCTGCATTGATACTGTATTTAACTGTATTTAATGTTCAAAATTTTTTGTTCCTACCCTCACCTATGGTCATGAAGGCTAAGCCATGACCGAAATAACTCGGTCACGGGTACAAGAAATGGGTTTCCTCAGGAGGGTGGCTGGCGTCTTCCTTAGAGATAGGGTGAGAAGCTGGGCTATCCGTGAGAAACTCGGAGTAGAGCCGCTGCTCCTTTGCGTCGAAAGGAGCCAGTTGAGGTGGTACGTGCATCTAGTAAGGATGCCCCCTGGGCGCCTCCCTTGGGATGTGTTCCAGGCACATCCAGCTGGGAGGAGGCCTCGGGAAAGACCCAGGACTAGGTGGAGAGATTATATCTCCACACTGGCCTCGGGTTCCCCCTCTCATAGCTTGGTAATATGGCTCGGGAAAGGGAGGTTTGGGGTCCCTTGCTGGAGCTGCTGCCCCCGCGACCCGACTCCAGATAAGAGGGAGAAGATGGATGGATGGATGGATGGTATGGCTATGTTCTGGGAGCTCCCTGCCCTTCCATGCATGCAGAGCAGCAAAAAGACCCCCCTTACATAGGGTAGAGAACAGAGCAAGCATCAATAACAACACCATGACATTGAGGAATCAAACACAGAAAGAAAGAAAGAAAGAAAGAAAGAAAGAAAGAAAGAAAGAAAGAAAGAAAGAAGCTGTGGTGGTGGTGGGAAACAAAAAAGCTTGCAGAAGAAACGCCAAGAATGAGTGTTAGGCTAAAACCATTTAAATAAGCGCCCTGACTAGATTAGCCAATCCTATGCTTTGCCGTGATCATCTGAGTAGTCTGGTCACTGAGATCAGCTGGGCAGTGAGCTGATTGTGATCAGCTGACAATTGAGCTTGTGCGTGACTTCATGGCCTGCCTGAACTATCGCTAGTTTGCACGTATGGTGACTATGGAGAACTGTAATGAGGCCTGTAGTATATTCAGGCCAAACAAGTACAATGAAAGGACAGTAGTAAGGGCTCTCACTGTCCATCCCGTACTAAGAGATTATGTGATAAGGCTCACTCCTAAAAGGTAAAGAAATTACCACTGTAATTCAAAATAGGAGGGAATGTATTAATTCAAAATATGAATATTCATTGAAAAATGATTAAACTATACTGTGTATGAAAAGCTCTGTTATTGTCAGAGTCCTTGAATGAAAGCAGGTTCCTTCTTGCAGTAGTTGTATTAACTCTCAACAACCACGCCACATGCAGCAACAGAACACTTCCCTTGGCCCTTCAAGGAGCATGCACTCATCTTTAAATTGAGTGCTCAATTTTTTATCTCATATGCTGAAAGAAAGAGCCTCTCTTCTTTTTGTTTCATCCTTCTATGTACAGGACAGCAGAGTCACTCAAGGCCCGCCGCTGCAGAGTCCACCAGATCGGCCACTGACCTCGCTACCTCCATGAGACTGCTGCGAACTGAAAGTCTCTATTACAATATCTTATCGTTCACCTCTGGTTTGCTATCTATGTTCACTTCTACTGTATTTTCTATCTGTATTCAAACATTTAATTTACATTGTGCAGAGACGTGTATGAAAACATGTTCTGCGTGTGTGGGTGGGTGGGGCTGCAAGGGGTTAAGGAGACAGCGTTAAACAGCTGACTCAGGTGCTGAGAAACAGCCTGTGTCAGTTTGGCTGAGACTCTCGCTCACTCATGGTACACACATCTGACATCGACTGGTAGGCCTGCTCTGGGAACACAGAGGCAGCCACTCTCTCTTATTCTCACAGGAGCCAACACGTTTTAGTCGGCTAAAGAGCTGTACTGACGCTTCAGAAACGCTGCCCCTGCTTTTGTTTAGCTGATGGGAAGGGGGGGGGGGGCTTGGATATTGACGCCAAGCGGTAATGAAGCAAAACAAAGTTCTTCTACCACAGATGTCACTAGACTTAAAGTGTTTTGTTTTTTTGGCCGTGAAAGCAATGCGATCAAGTAAAAGCGAGTCTGCGTGAGCGCATTAAAGATGAGCGTGTGTGCGTGTGTGCGTGTGCGCGCATGTCTGCAGCAATGTGTTTTGCCTAATGTGCCTCGGATCTGCCTTTCAGAGAGAATGGTGGTGCAGCTTAACACTAATTCGAGCAAAACACTAGTTCTGATCAGGCATTATGCATGTACTGTATACACATGGAAATAACCTTGCCCTAAGGGGGAGGTTTATGGCAACCTCGCAACCTTGTAATCACTTAGATTCTCTGGCCCAGAACAAAGACTGAATGATAATTTTGCCCTACATACTGTAGGAACAGCATGAACACTGAGAAACGAACGTGTTGTACGTTAGCAAGGCCCATGCAAATGCCCAATCAATGTACTGTTCTGTAGGAGGCATCGGGATCTCTGTTATTCAGAACAGACGGTGCTGGAAAAGATAATCAATTGTTTACGTGCATTTGGCTTGTCTTGGCTTGGACTGCACTGAGTTTGTACCTTAACAAAGCTTCATGCCGTGCAGCGATGCTTTTATGGATCCATAAACTGGTGTATTGTGGCCCTCAGGGACTTCAGACCACAAACTAAACACATGGGAAGCCAGTAAAGGGGTACATACTGTATGCTATGTTACACTGATTTGACTTCAAATGCAGCTTAGCAACAGCAAGCTCATCTAAAGCACCTTTAAAACAATCGCAGTGGTTACATGAAGTGGGATATATTTCAGTAATGTGAGTGACAACGTTGAGCGAAGACATTAAATAAGTGGGCGGACATTAGTTATAAGGGGCGTGCACACACACACACACACACACACGCACACACACACACACACACACACACATAGCAGCAGCCTGATAAGATGTGTGTTAGCTGTCATAGCCCTGGAAAGAGATTGTTTGTTCCACCCATTAGCTGTTACAAATCATTGCTGATTTGCATACTGTAGATGCAGTCGACGTAACCGTTTGAGGTGTTGAGCAGACAGATCACATATCAAACTGGAATAGGTGTCTACAATGCCATTGATCCAACATCCATCTGGCCTGTGGTCAAACAAGACGATGTTGTGTTAAATTCAGATAACGTCTAATTAGAATAATGGGGAAGTTATAGTTGTTCCTATAGCAACAGTGCTTCTGAGAACTATGTGGAAATTCCCTGAGAAATCCTTGGAGCAAATTAAAATCCATCTAGAAGGAGGTCAACCGATTTATCCAGGCTAAAGTCCAGCATGCAAAGTGCACGTGTTTAATCACAGGAGCCTGCTAGCGTGCGACACGCATACCATCATAAACAATATGGGGCATTTTCACATTCCAGTGGACAAGCATTTAGAGTTTATTAGGCATCCCTTGTTAGCATCTCGTGTTAGCACCGTGCTGCGTTACATTAGTTCTGCCTGTGGTCGTGACGATGGGAAAGAATGGTGCCATTTCATTCAGTTTTCACTCTCGTCCAACTGTCTAAGAAACTGCTTTCCAGCGCAGAAAAAAACTGAGGGCAGCGATGGAGGCAGAAGACTTCATTGGGTTTTGTCAGCAAGATAATGGAGAACTGATATATCCACCCTTGTGCTGTGATTCAATTGCACAACCATTTGCATAACGGCCAATGGAGCATCCATCAATTGCAATCTATGTGAGCATAAAGGTGAAGTTCGTATTGCCTGATCAAGGGTGCACATTCAGGGCTTGCATTCCACGTGCATGCGTGGACCTGAAATATTACATGAATGAACTCATTTCAAGAGGGGGTTGAACTTGTCTCAGGGGGGCATAATTGCAGGGGCCGCGTTTGATGATGAGAAATGTTTCCAAGCGAAATGACAATGAATTGTATGTGGGATTAACTGAATATTACGCGCTCATCTAATCTGCAGTCATTTCGAGATAAAATTGGCAAACGTGATTAGCGTGTTAAACAAGCTTTTAAATGAGAATAATACTCTAATCCACATATAATGATGATGAAGAATGCAGTACTTGAGCTGCACTTTACTCTGCATGAACAATTCTCCAAACCAGAAAATACAGAAATTAATTTCTGATGGAATCATACTGGCAGGACTCATTCAGGAAACTGTCTACAGCAGAGAAGTTGTCAGTTACTTATCAAGTTAGACTGCATTGTAAATCCACATATATTTACTGTTGGCTACTACTGTAATAGCAAGTCACTCCAGCGCTTTGTACAAGGGCAGATTTAAGGTTATTTTTGTAGAGCTTTTTGTCTCCATTATGTCTCGGAATTGCACCAACTGCCTGGTCAATGGCCGCAGTCACACTATTAAGAAATTGAATCATGAATGTAGAATATCAAAATTTGCATAAACCGCAAACCATGTTTTGTAATAGCCTTTTTGCCAGAAAGCACACTTATCAGTTATCGTCTGTATTGGTTTAATGCCTAGAAAAGGTGTCAGCCTGAAAAAGAGCCTATGAACCAAAATAAATTTTCTATGCAACACCTCTTTTGTTAAAGGTTTAGTTAGTTGCACAACTGAACTAAACCATTTTCATTAATTTATTTTTAAGTCTCATAAAGTATGGAACTGGTTAGCAGCCAAACATAAGTACATACACATCAGCTCTAAAAATGCACACAATTCATAACTTCAAGAAGTTGCCCTTGACAACCCTAAAAACTGTCTAATTGTCTTATCCCTCAAACAGTATGCAGACATTTGCGACTCTCACAAACCCTGTTCTATATTCATGCTAACCCCACCCTCACCTCCTCAGTATATTTGCTATTCTTTAGATCCCTCCATGGAGATGGTGTAAGTCTTGCTCCCTGTGTCTTTAAGAATTCATCCGTTGGCTCCGGTGCTCCCGTGAGCCTCTGGTGGGCCTACCTTATGCAGGCCCTGTTCTCTGCATCAGTATTCCTGGGGAGTGGATCTCTCTCGTCGCCTCTCTCTTGCTGTATGGATGTGTTCCAGTGCTGGGAATAAGATCGGATGCAGCTTGTCGGCAGGTAGAGCGCCCGGGTCCCCAGAGCCCGACGACCGGAGCACGGGCTCAGCTCTGCCACCGGACACATGGACAGTGTTGGATCGCGCACGTGTGTGTGTGTGTGTGTGTATGCTTGTGTGTGTATGTGTGTGTGTGTGTGTGTATGCTTGTGTGTTCGTGTGCGTGCGTGTGTGTGTGTGTGTGTGTGTATGCTTGTGTGTGTGCATGTGTGTGAGTGTGTATGCTTGTGTGTGTGTGTGCGTGTGCGTACGTGTGTGTGTATGCTTGTGTGTATGTGTGTGTGTACTAAAGACCATGAAGCACAGACATTTTGACATTTTGCCTTAATAACACACTATTGCACCACAGCCACTCAAGTCTGAATAATTGAAAGCAGTCCACAAACAGAAGGAAAAACTGATTACTAAAAAAATATACTGTCGTTAGTATTCCTACAGTATATTGTGTATTGTATACTGTAGATGAATGTCAAATTCAATCTAAGCTTCACTATACAAAGTAGAATATCTACGATTTACAAGATTTGGGACATTCCATATGGCGCATTCAAGTACTAATACACAACCCATAAATATAATAAAACTAAATATAAAATGTATATTGTGTGAAGTACACGCCATCATTCAAACACACCCCAACAGCCTGTAAAGCTTCTATAGTGCCAACCTGTAAAAAAAAAAAAAAAACGATCCTTGTACATTGGCGTATTTTCCAGTTGCTAATGATTCTGTCACACTTTAGCGAGCACCTAATAATAAACCACGGTGAGCAGAAACCACAGAGGCATTTGCCCTCCGCAAAACGTGGGCCTCGGCAGGGCTGCAAAACATGCCAAAAAAAAACCCCAGTGAAATGAACATCGCTCTGCACGTTTAATTACATGTGGGCCGAGGAGCTGTACCTTCAGAGAACTGGGAGGGCTGTGCGACAGATAAGCATTTGCGTGCGTTGGAGAAAGAGAATACCGTAAAGCCGCGGAGTGGCGATGTGAGATTAACGTGTTCCATTACATTCTCAAGAATAGCGTATGAAGGCATCAATTAAGCCCACTCGCCTTGCGAAATTATTGGGTAAAAGGAAGGGGGGGAGATGCTGTTTACTTCTGATAAAAGCATGACTTGTGAAGGGCACTGCCCTCGCTTTATGGAGAACAATATTTATAGAGGCAATTTTGTCTTTTAATTTTCCCATGGCGCCCTGTTGCCCAAGGTTTAGATGTTATTGTAAGTAGAAGCCCTGAATATAATGGATATGGTAGTGTGATCCAAATGTTTAGCTTTTCACTCTTTGGATGGAGGCATTGTGTCCTTTACTGAAACCTAAGTACATTGAACAACATGTTATGTTATTTCATGGCACAACAAACACTCAAGAGTTGTTTTTCTCCTGTCCTGCCTAAAACACATGAAACCAATCGTTTAAATATCCCTCTTCCACACCTTATTCACCCGACACAGCACAGCACAGAGTCTCTCTCTCTCTCTCTCTCTCTCTCTCCCTCTCTCTCTCCCGACTTTTGTCTCTCTGTTGCTGGTATATAGTGAAAAACTTTTACCCAGCATTCTCGGCCCTCATGCACTATGTATCGCATCGATCAGACAACAGATACAGTGCTCCTGTGCTTTCCTCTAGGTTGCGGAGATGTTGTTTATCTTGTTTATATGTTGGGCCTGTTGCCTGGTGTTGGTAGAGCTGCCTCGCTGCGTGTCAAATGGTAGCCCTGCGAGCTGAGGACATCCAGTAGAAACAATAAAGCATAGCTCTATATGCTCTGTATTTTACCGCCAATCAGCACTCATCCTGGGCCTGGGCCTGGACACCACACCGTCCTGCATGTTTTACATGTCTCCCTGCTCCGACGCACCTGATTCAAATGAATAGGTTGTTATCAGGCTTCTACAGAGATTGATCACGATCCATTCATCTGAATCAGGACAGTAAGGGCGCACCTGACACCTGAAAGTCCGGACCAAGGTTCATGTTTTTGTTACAGTTTATACATTTGATTTGATTAGGTTAGGTTTCACACTGCAATTTTGCAAGCGCACTAAACCTTTTTGTCTAACGTACCTACAGTAGGTCCTGCTGTCATCACTCCCTATACTTGACATTGATTGGCTTGTAGATGGACGTGCGTCTGACGTTGGCCTTCTGTTTAATAGTCTATCCCTGCATTCAGGACGGTGGAACGTTTACAACACATTAAACTAATGCTAACGGCGCTAATGAAGGCGTAATTTACTGACGCTAAATCGACCTACAGCTACTTATAAAACACCCAGGCAAATATGTGTCTATAGTCTACATGTAAGTGAGCAACACTCGCATGCGCATTCAACATGGCAAACGCAAACGCAATTGAACTACGAAAGTTGTTCAAGAACGTAGAGAACGAATTCTAGGAAATGTGTCTTCCGTGAAAAAGCTAAACGCTCAGTCCACTGAACACACCTCATGCCTTTTACGAATGGAATGAATGGAGAATAATGAATGAACATATGGACTATTCATTCTGTTGCCTCTATATTATTATTACAGCCTTACTACCAGCAGGATACCAACGTCATGCGCAGTAGCCTACTCGATATTTGTATTTGCCAAATAAACATCCTCGTAGTGCAAAAATGATATTATGCTATTTTGTTTACATTTTGCTTGTTCGTTGGAATTAAATAGTAGTCTCCTCCTCTCCCCGTTCATGTACTACGCGGATACGTTTTACTTACCGGCCTACAACTTCCATGTAATTGATCCTAAAGTCCAAACTATCCAGAAAGTGTTTTCACACTGCAAACTATCCGAATTGCAGTTTGATCTGGACCGGGACAACCTCTTTTGTCGGACCAAATTCTGGTCCTTCGGTCCGAACCGAGGATCTTTCACACCTGCTATTTCGGTTCGGACCAAACTGAAAAGTCAGAAAGTCCGGCAGATGTAAAAGGCGCAAGATTAGATTTTATTTCAAATATTTTCAAAATCCACAATGTGGTCTTTTTTTAAAACTGCGAAAACAACTGGATCACATGACCCTTGACCCTCCCCACGCTCCAAGGTGCTCATGCTACAGACACAGACTGCGAGTCCGGACTTGACGAGGCTCTCCTGCCTGCAGGAGCAAGCCTGGTTAACAGTACTGGTCTTACCAGCACATGCAGTATACCTAACAGTTGGAGACCCAGAAGTACTGTACATCAATACGAACATTCTGTGCGATGTGTGTATGCAGCTGGTGAATTCCAATAAGACAGTGCCCTTGTGTTTGTGCGCATGCGTTTGAGAGAGAGAGAGAGAGAGAGAGAGAGAGAGAGAGAGAGAGAGTGGGAGGGGGAGGGAGGGAGAAAGAGAAAGCATGGAATAAAACAAGAAACAATGCAGAAAAGACGGAATGAACGAAACTGAGATAACAAGAAATGAACATAGAAAGATAGAAAGACAGGAAGAAAGAGAATATAAAAGAGAGAGAGAGAGAGTCTTTGCCCATTAAAAACAGTGGCACGTTATTTCCTCCTCCATATTATGCTGTGGCCAGCATGTGTTGCCCTGCCAGGCACAGGGAGCTAACTGGCACCGACGGACGCCTTGATACCCTGCAGCCTTGTCTCCATGCAAAGTGACCTTCTGGGAGGGGGGGTGGGGGGATGTGGGGGGAAGGGTGATGATCTAAAGCTAGCAAGACCGGAGTAGCGACGTATCAACTGGCAAAGGACAAACTGCAAGGACAATGTCTTGTCGCCGGGGTGATTGTTGCTCACACTGTTGTGAAACCGGGGGAAATGTGTTTAGGACTTTGAGTCCACCGGTGTTTATTTAGTGATTCAGCGCACTGCCCAAGAACCTACAGTATCACCAGAACCTTAGTGCAGTGGCAGTGCAAGATGTACTCTTATTCATTTTTTTGTCATGAGGACATGCTGGTGAATTGGCCTTGTGGGTTCAGTGGCTTGATGCAGCCCATCATTTGGTGTTGAAGGAGGGTACATTAGGGCCTTGGTTGCAAAAAAAAAGTGCACTTTTACCAACTTTACTGAAGACATTAAATTATAAAGTACTTTTTTGGTCTCTACTGGTCGACAGCGAATTAGAACTTAATGGCTGTTTCCGCTCATAAATTAAGACGTGAACACATCAAAATGTAAGGATCAAAGGACACCTTGGGAAATGAAGGTGGTCATTATTATCATTATTTAGTCTGACATTGTTTCGTCACCGGGGGATTCTTATTTTCCATCGCTATTTATCCTGGCTATCCAACGTTTTCACATTTCTTATTGTATTGCTGTTGAATGGTGGTTCTAATGGCAAAACATTTTCTTCATGCAAAAGAAAACATGTTTGTTAAAATGTTTCTAGGTGGAATATTGATGAGAACCAGTGCTTGAGTTAATGCACTCACATGTGTAAATACAGTATACTTATTTCATTACTGAAATATGGATTGCGCACCAATTCTATATTGTATTGTGAGAAAAAGTTAATCTAAACTTTTGAAATTGTTTACTTGGGTTTTATACAAGATTCCTTGTGCTAAACTAAGTCAATGGCAGTAATCTACCACATCAAAGCACTGGGGCACATGTCAACTCATTTAGAAATGGTGTTTGACCTTACCAGTGTAGCTAGGTGAGGGTTTTTCACATATTTCTCAGAAGTTTCATTTAGTTGGAACTACATTGTGTGTGTGTGTGTATTGTTATGCAGTGTTAAGTTTGCACTGACAATATTAGACAACCTAAATCGCCAGGCTGTCAAGACAGCTGGCAGTTGCTTCTATTCAAATATCGTGGCTCCACCAAGCACTCGTGGCAGATTGTTAATTACAACAAGGCTGGAGGAAAATTACTTTTATTGATTTGCATCGAGCCTACTTGTCTGTGATTGAATACAGAGAGGAGGCCGAATTCGACAGGGTGAATTCCCACACCGACGACCCACCCACCCACACACCGACTCAACCCAAGCCGACCCCCTTCCACACAGATAAGTTATGTCTTGTTTATCCATCCGGGTTACTGAGAGTAATAAAGCATGCCTGCATTTTCCTGACACAACACAGGGGGTGTTAAGAGTATTTCCAGGGTGAGGGGAGGGGTGGGTGTCAGAGAGATTGAGTGGCGAGCAGCAGAGAGACGGAAACAGCATAAGAGGTGAAGAGGCAGAAGAGAGCAAAGGGGGAGAGAGAGAGAGAGAAAGAGAGAGAGAAGGTAACAGAGACCAGAGACCTGGTGGGGTGGGGGGTGGAGGAAGTGAGAAAGAGAGAGAGAGAGAGAGAGAGAGAGAGAGGGGGGGGGGGGAGAGGGGGGGGGGGGAGGACAAGATACCGGGTTGAGTGGGGGGAGGGAGCGA
>JAODTR010093980.1:0-13740 GCA_025399935.1 Amblyopsis rosae | reverse complement strand
ATAAATAAATGTAGAAATGCACAAATAAATAAATAAATACATGTAAAAATACAGAAATAGCCTATTTTAATACAAAATTTTTATTATTTTTTCAATTAGTTTTATATTTATTTAATTATTTATACTTTTATTTATTTATTTATACTTTTATATATTTATTTTTATTTTTTTTATTATGGCAGTCCTGGTCCTCCATAGCTAACTGCCAGTGACTGATGTGTAAAAGGTTATTTAGGGACTAAATACACCTCCAAATAAAGTACCTGACAAGGACACACCTGGCTTTGTGTATATTCAGCCATATACAGGACTGAACAGGGGCCATGTGCGACAAGGTGATTATGCAGTGGAGAAAAATGAGTACAACATTACGAGACACATAGTGACAGTAATCATAATCCTAACAGACAAAAATGTTGTGCCACAGCTTTGGAGTTTCAAACCAATTCGTGTTTTAATGACTAGGAGAATGCTGGACACAATACAGTAATACACTGTGTGACCTAATACTCACAGGCAGGCCCGCTGTGTATTTTGCTCAGGCCTGGGGACTGGAGATGATTTTGAAGACCCCCCTCCCAACATCTTATCCAGTAACACTGTTTTCGTTGACTATTCTAACAATTATTATATTTTTCCTGTTCTGAGAAATTAAGCAATGTATTATGATATTAGCATTATCTTTGAGGATTGCATGATATATTGGTAATCTGTTAGCCTTCTTAACATTATGTTGTCATTATTGAACTACCTGTTCATCTATTGACAAATGTACTAATTATTAGTCGCTTTGGATAAAATCATCTGCTAAATTATATAAATCTAAATTTACATTATACATTTCACCTTGCAATCATCTTGTTATCAGGACCGCTCATTTAAAATACAAGTAGGCCAATGTACAGAGGAGGACATCTCTGCCCACAGAAACTCCACAGCGCCACACATCTTTCCAATAAAAATATATGGCCAGATTGGGTACTGCAGTGAGAATTAAATGCAGTGTTGACAGACCAAACCATGTTTTACATTATGAGGAAGGTAAAGTCAAAGTAAAATCGTTTTCGAGGAAAAAAAAATAGTTTTTTTTTATGTGACTCACAAATAATACATAAAGTGTGACAATATTTATTTATGACAAACTATTCCAAGAGATTATTTTAAAGTTAAAGGGCCCTTTTGGGCCCCCCTTAACCCAGGGCCCGGGAGTAACTGACTCGGTTCTTCCCCCATGGCAGGCCTGCCATAACTACAGTATCTGCCCATTGTATTACACAGCTACCTCTAGTCAGCACCCTCATAGGGAGGTGATGCAGGGCAGTTTGCTGAACAATCCTTTAGTTTAGAAAACAACTTTGTGCCTGAGGGAGCCTTACTGTACTTACTGGCTTTCTGGTTTACGCTACACTCCAACTACAGCTACCAGTACACCTTGAGGGAGGAGGGATACAACAAAGCTGTATTATTTAATGTACATGAACATTGCTTATACAGTATTAAATACATTTTTAGTACATACATTTGTTAAAATGGCACATCATTACATTTTATATATTATACCAGCTATGAAAAATCCACTGCAATCTGTGCTTTATGTTTTAATCTGGGCTAAGCAAAGAGTTCTCAGTCTTGATTTCCCTAGAAAATTCCCTTCTAGATCAAAGTATACTGCTGAGTCTTATATTAGAGTTTGCTGGGAGAAGACATAATTAAATCTGCTGACAAAAACACCTTAGGCAGTCATAAAGAATCTTGTTGATGGATATGACTTCAACAATGACATATTAAGAGAAAATAAAATGTGCAGGACTATAAAACACTTCTGGGAAATTATATTTAACTCCCAGAGTGATTATCTGTTATTTTCCCTAACATCCACAAGGAATAATATGCAATACAATGCATATGTTGTCATTTCTTTTAGAGCTAAACACATTAGCTTCAGAATTGTTCAGTGGAATACAACAGTGCAGACGTTACATTAAACATCATTAAACATATAGTATCATTATAAAAAAAGTTTAATTGAAAAGGCTAATTGATGTATTTAGTTTTGGATGGATTATATAAGTGCTAAAATCATCAGCTATTACAATGTGTGGGACAGTTTCCGGCTTACTGCTAAACAGTTTACTTAATTTCTTCGGGATGCTTGCACAAAAATAATGATTTTTACAGAAGCATTTCTTTAAAACTGTAGAAATTTAATATAGAACAAATTAAAGACTGAAATTATTGAAAATATTTATATATATTTATTTAAATATATGTATTTATAAATATATAAATAAATAAAAATACATATATAAATATACAGTATATACTGTGTATAATATAGGACTGCACTCTTCTAGACAGAGACCACAGATGTAGCTCGAATCTGCTGGAGCCACTATACCAGTTTATTGCTCCTACTACCACTGGGACCACATTGTACTTGTACCACCTTCCACATGTGTTACTTCAACCCCTGGTACTTTGCAATCTTCTCTTGCTCATTCTTGGGGACTTTGGTGGTCCTATACACGATCCCAGCCACTTGGTTATGCCTCTCAGTGTATGCCACTCCAGCTTGCATCTTACATAAGGTGTACTGTATGAAAACACTGCATGTACTATAAACCATTGGGCTATGGTTGAATGGAACTCCATTCCAAGTCAAATTGATAAAATAATACCAGACAAAAAAAAAATATTAAAGGAAAATGTAATGTCTGATCGTCGGATCAAATGGGACAGTATATTGCAATATATACATATTAAATTGTGTATTTCCTTGTTTTGTTGTTTTACATTTTGATGTTTGCTTTGTTTCGAGTGTTTTCGTGTGGACCCCAAGAAGAGTAGCTTCTGTTTCTTGAATCAGCTAATGGGGATCCTAATAAGTCATATAACACGTGTTTGACTGTCTCCTAATGCATCTTTGCACAGTTATAATTTGGGTCTTGTCTGCTGTGGTAGATCCCTGTCTGCTTCTATGGCTGGGTTGTTTAGGGCCCTAGTGCAGATGCAGATGAAACATCCCATGGATGTTTCAATTCCAATTATAGGGGTGTCACCCTTCTCAGCTTTCCTGGTAAAGTCTACTCTAAATTGCTGGAAAGGAGGGTTCGGCCAATCGAACCTCAGATTGAGGAACAACAATGCGGTTTCCGTCCTGGTCATGGAACAATGGTTCAGCTCTTTACTCTAGCAAGGATCCTGGAGGGGGCCTGGGAGTATGCCCTTCCGGTCGACTTGTGTTTTGTGGATCTGGAGAAGGCATGTGACCGGTCCCCCGGGAGATACTGTGGGAGGTGATGCGGGAGTATGGGGTGAGGGGCACCCAATCCCTGTATGTCCAAAGCGAGAGCTGTGTACAGATTCTCGGCAGTAAGTCAGACTCATTTCTGGTGGAGGTTGGTCTCCGCCAGGGCTGCACTTTTTCACTTATCCTGTTTGTGATATTCATGGTCAGGAGTGTAGTCGTGGTGGGAAGGGATTGTAGTTTGGTGGCGTAGGGATTTCATCGCTGCTTTTGGCAGATGATCTGGTCCTGGTGGCATCATCGGTCCGAGACCTCCAGCACTCACTGGATCGTTTCACAGCCGAGTGTGAAGCGGCTTGGATGAGGATTAGCACCACTACATCTGAGGCCATGGTTCTCAGCAGGAAACCAATGGAGTGCCTACTCCGGGTACGGAATGAGTCCTTACCACAAGTGAAGCAGTTTAAGTACCTCAGGGTCTTGTTCGAGAGTGAGGGTACATTGGAGCGGGAGATTGGCTAGAGAATCAGAGCAGTGGGAGCGGTATTACAATAACTTTACCACACCATTGTGACAAGAAGAGAGCTGAGCTTGAAGGCAAAGCTCTCGATCTACCGGGCAATTTTAATTCCTTTCCTCACCTACAGTATGGTCATGAAGGTTAGGTCATGATCAAAATAACTAGATCATGGTAAGGACGCCCCCTTTACGCCTCCCTAGGGAGGTGATATATAGGAACGTCAAGCTAGGAGGAGGCCTTGTTGAAGACCCAGGACTAGGTGGAGAGATTATATCTCCACATTGGCCTGGGAACGCCTCAGGATCCCCCAGTCAGAGCTGGTTCATGTGGCTCGGAAAAAGTGAAGTTTGAGGTCTCTGCTTGAGCTGAGGCCTCCTCCCAGCTGGATGTGTCTGGAACACCTTCCTAGGAAGGCGCCCAGGGGTATCCTTACCAGATGCCAGTACCACCTCAACTGGCTCCTTTCAACGCAAAAGAGCAGCGGCTTCGAGTTCCTCACAGATAACCAAGCTTCTCACCCTATCTCTAAGGGAGACGCCAGCCACCCTCCTGAGAAAACCCATTTCGGCTGCTTGTACCTGTGATCTAGTTATTTTGGCTGCCCCCGCGACCAGACTCCGGATAAGCAAATCCCACTTTGAGGGACTTGGTCTTTCATGATGCCTTCTCTTCTTCCTCATACCCTTCTGTCTTCTACTGCCTGAGGCATTTAGCATTTCATCCTATGGGGTGCGTTTTCCTGCTGTATTCATGGCTTCTTCGTGTTTCATCGTGGTTAGTGGCTCTGACACTCCCTAATCCTGGGTGGAACCTCCGTACATTGAGAGTTTTCATGTCTTTACGCCAGTATCATCTATCTCCTCCTGTGGCCAGCTTACTATTCCTTCTGGGTATATGATGTCTGGTATGGTAAACATGTTGATGCCTTAGATCTTATTCCTACCAGTGAGCTGTCTTCTCAGCACCTGTCTCACCCTTTGTATTTGGTTGTAGCTGACGTTCTTGCAGCTTCACCATGGCATTCAAGTGCCTGTGGAATACTCAGGTACTTCTGGTATGTCTGCTATCATGCCTTTTCCATCAGTCCTGATCATCTTCCCTCTCTTTGCCACCATACAGCCACACTTAAGCGACCCAAACTACAGTACATCCTGCAAAGCAAATAATGTGTCCACTAAACTGATGTGAAATACAGTGTAGATTTTTAATGTTGTAAATGACTATTGTATCTCCAAATTAGAGAATAACAACATAAGCATGCTTATGTTGACCCACTTTCAGCAACAATCACTCATATGTTCCATATGTTGTGTTAGTTAATCCTGCTTTCTCATTTTAAAAGGTAAATGGTTCATTAGAAAACTGCGCCATCTTAAGTGCACATGCACATTACCACCAGAAGCCCTCTTGGAAACCATAGACAATGCAATGTAGAGCCTGATGTAAAATAGTGCCTTAACATGAAAATATGAGAGCGATCTGAGCGATTTGTGAGTGCATTGGGTCGGTGGTTATAATGCACTGTGCTACATAATCTTGGCCCCTATGATATAATCTGGAATTAATTAGAATGCATTAAATCGAACAGCTCATAATGCATTATAAACATTGTTACAAAGTTTAATGTTGTTTTGTAAGTGTAACGATGATTATAATTACATATAATTGCATTCAATACTTTTTATATGCTTAGTTTGTGAGCTTAAGCACATCCACTGAGGTCTGGAGTGGGCTTCAGCGTGTCACACGTTTGGACAGAAAATGATTGTGGAACATGTCTAGATATTATAGCAAAACCACAAACTTGTTGAAACACGTGAGAATCAATGACATAAAGAGCATGCTATTATGTGCAGCAGAGACTTCGGGAGAGAACGCATGCAAATCCATCTGATGAGTCAGGCATAGCTCGCTGACAGTAGCCTTACATAGAGAAAGGCATAATCCAGGACAGCTAATAGTAGGTTATTTTAAATGCAATAGAAAGCGGCAAATACATGTTTTTGATGTTTCCATTTAGGCCTACAACATTTTACCTGTAGAACCCAGATGCCACAAGTTTTAGCCTAGGCCTACAAGAAGCATTTTAAAAGGATCAGTATATGTATCGGGATGCTAGCCTTCGTATTACTTGATATCGGATTAAACATACAATAAGCGGTATTGCCCATCCCTAACAGTTACTTACTATGAAAGGCATTTGAAATTTAACAATATAGTTTTATAGTGGCAGAACGTATGTTGATTTACATTACATTGTTGTGTAACAAAACAAAACGTGAATGAATAGTAAGCGTTCCTAGTGGATTCAATTAACTACTGTGACGGCAGTAAATAATTGTGACAGTCAGTGTTCCATTCCCTTTCTCATGAACTCCAACAGGAATTCCTTTGTCATTGATAAGATTCCCATTAACCCTGTTCACCCTCATGGCAGCTGAGGCTAATGGTGGCCATGCATTTTGCATATGACACATAAGGGAAGAGTGGGATGTTGAAAAGATAAATAGTAGCTTTGCACCAGTAGATAGATACAGATATAGAAGATTGCAAAAGCAGTCCAGCTGAATTTATTAAGCTATGCAAAGAACATCTGGCTACAGTATTGTAGAAACAATAAATGTTTTTATTTCATTCACCTTTGACATAAATAAATATAAGCAACACTCTTTGTTTGATACAATGCTTAACCTATGTCTCGGCAGGGATGCCAGTTTGGTCAAGTCAAAAATGTTTGCCTTTAAAAACACTGCATCCAACATATCCATTTAAAGTGAAAATTGCTACAACCAAAAAAAAAAACACAATGGCAATTCCACACTTGGAATAGCCTTTATTGCGCATAAGAGTTTTACTTCATAAGAGTTATTTGTATCTGGTCATTTTGAGCCTGTAATGGAACTCACAAATGCTGATGCACCAAATACTCAACTACCTTAGTCTGAAGATGGTTTGCAGGTGTGCTAACATTATTGCAAAAGGGTTTTTTAATGATCAATTTGCCTTTATGAAACGATAAACTTGGATATGCACAAGAGTGCTGGTTGCTGAAAATGATTGTTTCTACACCCATATTTTTTTATATTAACATGTAGCCGTTTCCATCTACAGTGTTTCATTTTGATGTTATTTTAATGGGCTAAACTAAATAATTTTAGGACCCCAACCTTTTGAATGGTAGAAATACATCCTTTAAAATCAAGTTTACTTTAATATACCTTAATGGGTGCTAATATTTGTGCCGACACTGTATTGCATTATTGTTTATTGTTTGAATGAAGTCAACACAGCTATGGCATAATGCTTAGATCCTCAAAACATCCTCCTTGTGTGCTGGTGGTGATAAACACTACAGTACTATATTTCAAGTCACTGACAAATAATTACCACAAGCTCAGGTTACGTGCCTGTGCATCTCAGTAGATATTTATCATTATCATGCTCCTGTGCGCAACTTGTCCTCCTAGCTATGTCCTGCTGGTCATTACATCATCGTGAGCATGATTGTGCAAATAAAAGTTTGATTTCACCGTGCCAGTTTGTGTGTAACTAATTGTGTACCCGCCTCTGTCTAGGATCAATTAGACCTGGGCTGTGGCCAGCAGAGGAGAAGCTAATTATGTCTGCAGATGTCAGCAACATGGCACATAGTGGCTGTCAGCTGGCAGTGGAAGCCCTGGAGGCACACGATATGGAGCCATTAGGCCCTGCCGTGGCGGGTAGGATGGGCAATAACCATGATATCCATGTTCACCAAGAGCTATATCATGGCTGCCCGGATTACAGTTAGCGTACTTTGTTGTGGTCATGGACGGTAGGGATCAAATGTTTTCCTGTTGAGATTAGAGGTCAAGCATGGGGTACTGCTGTGCCCTGTGTTTCATTTTGAGAACAACACTGACATTCATGACATTCACAAATAGAATGGAATTATTATTGTAGTAATTGTCACCCTCCTTACCTCATTAGCATTACTCAATGTTCATACAGTATGTCAATACATTAGACTAAGTCTTTGCACGTCATACTGATAGTGTCTCTGTGTACGGATGAACGGGGTAAGATGAACCACTTTTTACAATTGACGATTGTACTGCAAAATAAAAGTGTATGTTTTAAATAATAGTTACTACATATGACAGGTTGTTGTGCACCTATGGAAATTATAAGTTATCTAATTATTATGGTTTTAGAACAATGACCAATAAAAAAAGGTTTGTCCAGTGGCACAATTTGCCCCAGTAGGGGTAAAATGAGCATGATGTGGTAAATAGTGCCACCGTTAAAATGACACAAAATGAAGACATTTTTGATCATCTTGAACTTTGTAAATGAATCAATTTGACAAGGTTTTCTGTTAAACATGTTAACTTTTGAGTAAAGATTAAACTGATATTTGTGCTAAATGTTGTGTATACCATTGTGCAGGCTACAGCATGTTTGTGTGTCTTAAACTTAACATTAGTCAATAATTAGATATTACATCAACACTATAACAGTAACACAGTCAGTGTGTTTGTGTGTACTGTATGTGTATGTATGTACATATGTATGCCAAATATAACAAATAATACTTAAATACACAAGTAATTCTGTAACAATGTATTCCATTTTAACCTTTGGGGTAAATTGAACCAACTCAACTTGCCCCAACATCACTGGCATATTTTATATTACAACCTCCATTTTGATAACTTTCACACAGTGGTTCAGATCACAATTGTGCAAAGTATATGGCATTGTTTTGTATCTTACACTAGCTTAAAAAACATGTAATAATGTCTAAAATGATCTATTTTAGCTAAGGTGGCATGACAAAAGTAATTTATGTTGCTCTACTGTGCATACACCTATCTCTAATGTCTAAGATGGGTTAACCGATGGAAACTATACTGCCTTAATATGTGGTCACATAATAACATTTGTTTATGGTTACCTAGATATAGTGAGTGGCTCATCTTAATAAGCTACATGCAATTTGCTGAAACCATCATGAAAATACTATAATAATGTTTCTGATAGTTTCAGGAAATAAAGTATTGCTTGCATTGCATTCTCTTCCAGTACATGTTTCCCCATTTGCGACTGCCCTATTCAGATGGAAGAGCCTCTGAGAGCAATAATTGTTGCCAGGGTGGGGCCAAAACCTGTCTGACAAATCGCTAAAGATAAGCATACACAGATATTTAAAGGCTGTAGAAATTTCAGCTTTAACTTTAACTGTATTTAAGGACATTATTGTATGTTTCTTGTGTTTCTCATGGCCAGGGAGATTTATAGCCTGCACTGCTTCCCAGACATACTCCTGTTTCTGTCTCACATGCACATGATGACTTCATGCAGTCCAACTTTGCAAAAGCAATGTAGGTCAGCTTTCATCATCTGGCTCTGCTACTCCGTTAGAGATCAGCATTGAATAAGTTGGACATTAAATGTGAAAATACATGATGCAAGAACATTTAATGTTGAAAATTACAGTATTTACAGCTGGGAAAAAATGAAGAAAAAAAGGCTTAGCGCTACATCAAATTATTTGAGTTATTTTAACATTTTCCAGATGGAAGAATTTAGTTGGACGCTGGGTGGTTTTATTCTCGCCTGGGCGCGTTTGCTAATTTCCCAGATTGCCATGACATCACTCACACTCAAATGGGCATGGGGTGCAGTAGAGGGTGTGTCAGTCAAAATCAGTGGCACTGTGCTGGTATGAACTTTCGCCATCTATTACAAAATTGATAGTTCACCATTACAGAGACAGCACTGCTTTTAAACGGAAAGAGAGGACCTGATTTGATTGGCCATAATAGAACACATAATAGAACTCTAGCCCCTAAACCTGTATCCTTAAAAAAAAACTTAGCACAGCCCTCAATACTACACCTTCTCCACACACACCACCCAAAACCCTCCCAAACCCCACCGCCTCCCTTCCTTCCTAACCAGCCTCTCTGACCTCATCATACCTTTCACAATATAGCAACGCATGTCCCATGTGAACCATATGACCGTTGAACATTTCAAACAGATGTTGGCATGAATCTCTCTTCTACATGGGTCTTATACATATCAAAGCCAACATGTTATTTAACCAAGGACATTTTGTCATTATTTTGTTTATACTTGAAATATAATATAAAAATAATATATTACTATCATTAAAAGAATTCTTCAATAAGGTCAGGACAAAGGCAAGAACCTGAGAAAGTCAGAAATCACCATAGGGGAGAATTGTAGTACAGGGACACACATTTATTATACTTCTGAGTGCACTTGTAACTACTGTAAAATAGATAAACCGCCTACACATTTAGTGTAATCAGATAGTCTACTATACTGATTGCTATCGCATAAATGTTAGTAAGCTGCACTTCGGTAAACAAACATTTTTTTGCCCTTCAAAGCAACAATAAAGTTTGAATATGTGTCCACAACGGCCAATTCCTTGTTTATATTCCTTTAGTCCATAAGGAAGGGTTCATCGATCAAAACAACAAAGCGTTTTATCATACATATTAATCCAAGTAGTGAATATCTTCTTGTGTCCATTAGGCCTGCTCACGATGTTCAATGGAAGCGCTGCGGGATGGTGGCTTCCTCTGGATAGTCTTAATAAATCAGTTTGATACGGGACCTAAAGATCTTCTTACAATTTTTTTATACCAAGGGATGTAAATTCAGTTCAGACTCCTCACTTCAGCAGGAGTGCAATATCGTGTTTCACCACACCTTCACCATTCATTTTGAGGGGCACTGTTTCACTCGTAGGACATGAGAAACGGAAGAGAGATCACACCAATTCTGTACTGTTCCTCCGACGAAACAGCACGAAGCTGTTATGATAAAAATGCAACTACAGACTTAAAAAACAGGGAAGCTTAGCATCCCTTGGGCTCCAGGAGGAAACGCCAAATGTGCAGGACAAACGTTACAACCTGCGACACTGGAGTTCCCGATCTCAAGCCTCACAACATAAAATACAAGAGGAATATTTTGGCTGTACCGTTATAATTTTAGGCATGCTTTGTTTAATATTTAGCATTTACACTAAAAATATTATATAATTGTGTGCTCGTTAAAACGCCGGCTGTTGAGCATACTATGTCGCATCGTTATTATGTCATGGCAAATAATCATTCAAACTGGCTTTATTGACATTGTTAGAAAGATTATAAGTGCCAAGAGATTATTAAGAAGCACCATATGAGCCAAGTGTCGCACCTGCACAACATTTAGCGGAGCAGTAAAACCGACAACAAAATTATAAATGGGGTGTGTAATTGCAGCCAGTTCTTCTGGTTGCAGTACCACTCGTCACCACAAGACACAACTGCCTCAAGCCTAGGGTCAGACCCTGCCCCCGTGGGAAGCAGAACACAGGGGAAACATGGACTGGAACAAGACTAAAATGCCTGGGCAGACAACAGACCAATACAAGTATAGTGAAAATATTTAACGCCGTTCAATTTAGAAAAGTATTCAACTTTCAACTCCCTTTTTTGTAGCTGTTAACAGCAATCTTATAATGAATCATATATTTCCTCGTTGACACTTGACAGTACATTGCATCACATTTTCATGGATTTTCAGAGACAACTATAAAACAAAAGTTTAATGATGTATTTGGACGTGCAGAGGCTTTGAAATATAAAGCCACCATTTCTTCATTCCCACAGGCCCAATCTCATCTCCACCGACAGGTTTGCATCTTTCAAAACTGAGGACAGAAACAGACATTTCTAGCCTGTCTGTAACTGTAGCCAAATTGATTACCAACACACCATCTTATTGAGGTGTTACAACTGGGTCATTAAAACAACAACTCCGCTAATTCACCTCTTATAAGTACATCCTTTGGAGTCAGTACTGTTTGATTGTAATTAAAGTTGCTCTATATATATCTTTATAACACTAGATGTCACACTCTAAGGTGTAGTCTACAGCTCCCAATCAATGTTTTCTGTTGCCATGATGCCCTTTACTCAAGGGTTACTTTCAGTACAAGTTCCACCTCATCGTCAGTCCAAGAAAATAAATCACTGCCTTTATTTTTTATTGTTCCTTTTTTTTTTGTTAAATATTCCTCAACTGAGGCCCATTTTATAAAACAAGTTAACCAAATCGGTCAGGCTTGTTTGGTTAGTCTGACTCTGATTTGGTTCCATAAAGCAAACTCAACATAGTCTGAGCTCAGTACCTATGACAACTTATACTGTTGTCATAGTTGGTTGTGTACGCTCGTTAACACGGCTCCTGCTCCTGACTCGTGTGCAAACATGGAAAACACCTCGACTTGACTTTGTATAAAGGAAATTTGTATTTATTTGTTACAATCCATGTGTCGAAACAGGTATACATGCCTTCTACACGGAAAAAAAAAAATTATACAGGCGTTTCCAAATATCTAGATTACTTAAATAAGCCTACCGCTGCAACTACAGTAGAAAACTGTGTTGCTCCAACGGTAGAAACTGTGTTGCTCCAACACCGCTGAGTCTGGCGCACATCAAAGGAAAACGAAAGTAAACCCAGTAAAACTAATAAAAACTAGATAACCCACTTTAAATACTAATTAAAACTAAACAGAATTTGAAAACAAAAAGTCAAAACAAATGAAAAATTAAAACAAATGAAAAATGCAAAACTATTATAACCTTGCACTGAGCTGACCATAACATCAGAGACGACTTTGATAACATTCATGCAACATTGTGTCATTAACAGTAACGTGATGTTTTCAGGTTCTCATTTTAAATCTATGGAGCCTACCATTTAATTGAAAAAGAAATACAACCGTTTACTGCGACTTACTGCTGGGTCATAACGGTACAGTACATCCCCACAGCGAACGCCTATGTTTACGAGTGATGATAGTTATTCCTACTGTTAAGATAAAGACTAATTTCATTTGAGAGTTTCAATCACACATATCACATATCGCTGTGAAGCCTTTTAGATTAGCCTGATTTTTGGATGGACAGCTGATGGGAGTGTAGGCTACCAGTTAAGATATAGATATTAGATTACATTATTCCGGTTACGATAACCAACTCTTTTACACATTTAAAAATGATACAATATAATAATTATATTATCTTATAACAAATGTGTTCGGCTGTCCCGTGATTTAGCATTTTGCCGATATCCAAATCCAAATCCATAGCAGTTTACCGGTATACCGTTTTCCTGCATGGCTTTTGTTTATCCGAAAACTGTGCCGCATTGCAACATTTCGGCCTTCTTATTTGTCAGATTGCCTGTCAATCATGATTTGGTGAAAGGTCCATTGTCAGGCCAATGTTGTTCCTGAGTTCCTGTACTGTAATATTAACCAGATGGCAAAGCAATGATATTCTCACTTAATTCTAGCATGCTGCCATATTTTACTTTATTAACCAATATCCTCAATACCCCCAATTTGCATGTTTGAAATCCAACATTATTCAGATGCAACACGTCCCATGTTATTTTCAGTGGAGAAGAGCTTTTTGTAGAAGGAGCCCACCCTCCTCCAAGGTAGAAGACGTCAATATTTTCCTCTAAGATAAGAAAAGAGGAGGAGGTATTTTCTGCTGCTTTTGAAAATTCACATTTAAACTGAGCAGCTCAGAAACATCCATTCATCTAAGCATCACCTCATTCGGTTTCCATACCCTTCTGTCCCAAGCTTGTTTCAGCTTTGAACATTCATCCCATCACCGCCTTTTGGTCCATCCTTTCATACAGGCAGTGTTCCCTCTCTCTTCCTACTAGCCCACCCCCGTAGCTTAAGAGGCGGTGCATGTCTGTGTAGCGGCCCTTACTTTGCCTTTACTCTGCGTTGTGTTGTGTTGTGTAAAAGATGACTTCCGCTACTTCACTCCCAAAACTTTAATTTGCTGCATTAACAGACAAACACGTTAGTGACCCAGCGCAGCTCTGCTCTACCTGCTGCGTCACAGGTTACATGGCAAGAGCACGCATGTGCACACAAATT
>JAODTR010093969.1:0-13740 GCA_025399935.1 Amblyopsis rosae | reverse complement strand
GAGAGAGAGAGATTTGTTGGCCCATGTTTACCTGCCAGCGATGAACAGAGTGTCCTGTATCTTTGTCATCAGCTGAAAGTCGAGGCGATGTTGAGACTCATTTCCAGAGGGCCTGCCTCTGAACACCGGGTACTGTCGCGAATCTGACACACACACACACACACACACACACACACAGTTAATGGGACACTCCGACTGAATTACTGTTTTACTGCTGTACAAATGCAATTAGCACCATCGCCGCTTCTGTATTATGACTTGTTTTATCTTGCAGTGCTGAGGTAGTCATGGCAGTACGACAGCAGTTTATGTGAACGTAGCAGCACCATTACAGCATTAGCATGCCTTGGTGAAAGCACAAGCCATGCTAATAACACTAATGCCTGAAGATAAATACAGTGCTCAAAACACTTTTATATATCTCAGTAATGACTGAGTAATAAGTAAGGAAAACATCCTCCATAATGTAATTAACGATGCCCATACACACCAACGTGTGTCTTTCATGCACAGGTGTGAGAGAAGTTGTGTGTCTGTGTATGAACGCTAACAGCTGCTTAGGTCAGCGCATCTCTATTTGCCCAGCACTTCACAGAGAGAGGAAAATGGAACTCGCTTAATGTTATAGCTGACAATAGAGCAGACTGATTCCATTCCCACGGTCACACTGCACCAGTCAGCCACGCTCTGCTGACTGGACGGGACGTAGCAAGCCGTAGGTGGTTTACCTCGCTTCCTGCCACCGCTACGCACAGCAACGCGGTCTTTTGAAGTGTGTTAAAAATTACATTTAGCCTAAATGAAAGCACGATGCTGGTGACTTTCTAAATTAACTGCTGTTAAAAAAAGAAATACATTTAAAAAAGATTGCCGGTTAGCTTGCGCGGGGCCGGGTGTGTTTGTTTTATGGACTCACAGTGCGCGTCGACGACGTCGAGTGGCGCGGTGTCCTCTGGGAAGCTGACTGCAAGGAGCGCATGTGATGCTGTCAGCAGAAACAGCAGCTCTCTGAGCAGACACAACGCTCTCTGGCCCATGGCTGCTCACAGACGGCACTTCCTGGTTCACGCCGGTGAAGATGTTACCTGCGAACACATGCACGGGAATAAATATGAGTATATTCAGTATTACACTGCAATCCCGTGGAACTGTCTAATCCTAGAGAGCTGGAGACAGGACCCTCCGAACAATGAACAGCTTTTCATTGGAGAGCATGTTTCACAAACCACCAATTGTCCTGGGTTTCTATTCCTGGAGGGATATTTGGACCCTCTTAGCCACAGCAGGTGCGCACGCACACACACACACACAAACACACACACGCACACACACACCCAGCCTGGTTTATTGCTGACTGAGCTCTTGGTGGCAAAACCTTGGCATTTCCTCTCGTACCCTCACCCAGCATCTGCTGTCTGAGGGAAGGTCAGCCAACCGGCCAATGGGGTGTCTCCGTGCGGCCTAGGTGCAGCGGACGTCCGCTCCCTAAGAGCCGCGGTTGGCCCTGCTGTCTGAATGCTAGCATCCTCATCCCAGGTCCGACTAGATACTAGTCGTAGCAGCCAGCCGCCACGGCCTCTGCCTTGACCTCTTCTATGACCTTTGGCTGATAGCCTCCTGGAGGCAAGCACGCTTCATTGTACGCTGCACTGGTTTTACCCCTGTTTGCGTCGTGTTGTCACGCCAACTATATTTGGGAGTTTGCGAGGCATCGCGTTGAGGACGCGAGACTCTGGAAATGACTAAGTGTGGAGGTGGCAGGGGATCTGTGTGTGTGTGTGTGTGCCGCCTTAAAGACAGGCTGTGTCTGTGCATATTAATGAACAGGGTACTGTCAAATATTTATAAGGCAAACAAATAATTAATGCGGACGAAGCATGAACGGATATAAACAATTTACCAGAAGACGACACACAGGCAGGGAGAGAGATTAGTTGGGAGCACACTGGGATATGGACACACACACACACAGACTGTCAGTCAGTCACATGCAGCAATGCTCGCTGAGATGGACAAATGTACACACACACACACACACACACACACACACTCACAGCATCAACACATTTTTCAATTAGGCCTGAAGCACACCTGCTGCAGTGCTATTGGCTGATTGATCCACACAGGGAGCATGGCAGCTCAGGAGGCAACAGCAGGCAAAGGGAAATCTATGAACGCTTTTTCTTTTTTCTCCTCGCCTATTTGGGTGAACGTCCGTGACACATTCACAGAGGAACCTGAACGATCCCTGCTTCCCGGCACTGCCTGGTGGTTTTGGTCAGAGCGGTCATGATGCCTTAGTGAGAGTATTAGCGGAGCGGAGGCAATGATGCCAGGGTCTTAGTCATTGATGTTGTGTAGTCACGGGCCACTCAGCACTGTGGGATAGCAAGTCCTTTCAAAGGGCATTTCCATTATGACCGCCGGTAATGTAAGGCTTGGGCAAATCAGCACTTAACCTCAATTAGGCCACTTATTAGTGAAATTAGGGGTTTGACAAGATGGAGACGTTGTGCGGAAGGCAGAAAGGTCACTCCCTCTGACTGTAACTCCAGCAGTCAGCTAGCTCTCCGCTATTTGTATACGCATGAATCTCTGGCCACAGACTACAGATCTATATGCAGGCCGGCTCACAGATCCATACAGAAGAGCGACTGTCATCAAGTTAATCTAAACAAGGAGTGATGATGGTGCGCTACAAGGTGAGGCAGACTTGGCCCTGGAAAGCTTCACAGCTAGCTAGATTTACTAGCGGGACCAATCACAACCAACAAGAAGCCTGAGACATGATTAGACAACACAAATACCCAATTATTAAATAATAATAATAATAATAATAATAATAATAAAACAAAAATAGAAAAATATTGGGGGTGGGGATGCTCTGTGAAAGGTAAATGGCAAGCAGCACATTTGTGTTCTATTGTGTTATTACAGAGCTTGTGGGCTGAGCTTATAACCCCAACTTAGTTTTACTCACAGGTAAATCATATCCCCCGGCTGTCACGGTGTAAAGTCCTGCTGTATACCTCTGCCTCAACAACACGCGCTCAACCAAAAGCACAGCGCTTGTTTCCTCTCCTTGACGCTTGCTTAACAATTCAAGAGGAAAAGGCACTCCAGAGACTGCTCCCTCCCGTGACTCCATGCATGGTAATAGCAATACTGCAGGAGCTTTCCTAGGAAACTTTAATGCAAAACAGAGACAGAAGACATCCAGAGGTCAGCCATCTACAATTACTTCTCAATCTCTAGTGAGTCTAGCATGTTTTCTATTGACTATTCCTACAGTATGTGTGCTGTTTTTTTTTTTTAACGCTCCAGTGTGTTTATGTGTGTGTGTTTGGGCCTCAACAGGCCTGGAGTCAGTGAGCTTGTCACGCAACACGGTACCATTCACCCTTGCTCTGCACTGACTCTGTTATTACAGGTTTTTCAATGTCCTACAATCACACAACTTTCTCTGCTGATGTTGTTGGCTCAGGTCCACGGTGTTTAACGGGAAATGTGGGGGAATGTAAACCCCCCCCATCATGTATGCAGAGGTCTGCACTTCTACGCCCCCGTTCTGAGGACCAATCAACATACATTGTCTCCCTCAATTCTAATTCCCTGTCCTGCGACCTCATCCGTCACAGCAGGCATCCGGCTAGTGTAAGGCTAGCAGCAAACAAACAACAGTGGTGCGTGAGATCTGGTAACTGGCGTGTCAGTGCGTGACAAGTGAATGGAATCCCAGCTGGGAACAATGGCAGCCGTTCCTTAGGGCTACTCCTCCTCGTGTCAGCCTGCACCACTCTCCACTGTAAACTGGCAGCGCGGGGGGGGTTGAACCAACCAGAACCAGGGTGCTAGGTTTCCAGGTCTTTCACTCATTCACCAAGCGCTCTTCGCTCCATTGCCTTCTCCGCGGTGCCGCGGATATCGTCCAGGTCCCGAAAGATTGCTGCCCAAACGCCTGACGTTGCTTTTGAGAAAGTAATCACGGTGCACGCCACACAGGAGGGTGAGTCAGCCAGGCGATTAGAGCAACCGTCTGCACAGGCACAGCGATGATTAGGCCTACTGCCTCTTCTCCCACTTCAATAATAACCACTAGCCATAATCACTCGCTATTTACCCAAGGATTACTACTGAGGGGCTAGGTTGGACTTGTTGCTTCAGAGATTTGGCAGGAGGAGGCTGTGCCACCCTAAACCATAGCCTCCCTACCTCCCTCCCTGCCGGAGAGGAGAAAGGGGAGAAAGGCTGCTTTCTCAGCGGTAGTCGTGCGATTGCAGAGCACAAAGGAGCTGAGCTGCAGGTGTGAGTGAGAAACAAAAGGAGCGGTAGGCAGGGGAACACAAAAGTGCCCTGCCCCCGCCAGTGGCCCTGTTTCTGGAGGGTTCAGGACTGCTGTTCTGGTGCTCATAACCCAATGCTGTGCTACATAAAGCGTGTGTATGGAGAGGGCAGGAAAACACAGACTCTCAACCGTGGCGCTGGGGCCATCCTCTTTTAAAATCATCGTTAGATGTGAGTTTGAATGATGCAACTGACTTCCAGAAGATACTTTGGGGACCGTCAACGGTGTGGCTATTAGGGGTTAATCCTGACCATAGGCTGGTTTAACAGCGGTGGTTCCGGGGTTACGATTGGCTTTAGTGGGGGTTAACGGCAGTCGTCGTGGTCACTGGACTCTGACCTTATGGCCAGTGAGGCTGACTGAAGCACAGTACAGCTGGACAATGAACTGGTCCCAGCTGCTTGAGATGGCTCACCTGGATGGACCTCAGCGCTGTTGCAAAACACTCAAGTTCTTATAACAGCACTGTGGGGTTGAGATGCCATATCTATTTATTCATTTGAAAATACACGTCTAAAATACACTTTTGTTTCAGATTCAGCCCTATCGATGAATAGCACCATTCACATGCCACAGTACAATGGTGTTGAGCTATTGTTTCTATTTTGTTAGCACTATGACAAATCCTTTGATTATTTTAATTTGAAATAATTAGAACGTTTTATTGCACTGACTTTGAGCAGTATAGCTGAAATAAATGTAACCATTGAAATAGGCTACAGTCCTATCACCATGGTCACACACAAAATAAAGTGACGTGCTGATTTCCTATTCTGCATCCCACACTACACTTATTTATTGTAGCCTACTGATCCTTGTTGAAGTCTTTAACCATGTTGCATACAGGCCATTCGCTTTTGCACATTTAAAAAGCATACTGCTGCCCGGACCTTGATGCTTGCATTGTTCTATCTGGGCGTAGAGGCATTCAAGATCGATCCGTGGTAAATCTTTTCAAACCTTTCAGTCCAAAAGTAGACATAATAGAAAAGACAACAAAGACGTGAGGGACAGCAATAGTGGCAACAGTGATGTCCTGCGTTAGATTGCCTTCACCAACGCAATCAGGCGGAGTTTAGTGAGGTATGGTAGATTGCTATCGCTTCTAGCGTTCAGTGGCCAAAATACATCGCAAATACACATCTCACCTTTCCTACTGTAATGGTGCCTCCTAAATTAATTTTAATTAATCACAAAACATTTATATATACTACAATTAATCTGACTAGTATCGCCTATACTGTCCTTTTCGACATTCATGTTGTGGTGCATATTGAGTAATTCCAAGTTTATGGAAGTTGCTTATATAAAGTGTATTCTACATTTGAGAAACTTATTTCTTGCTATTAACCACAAAATTATATGCCTATGTCTTAATTCACAACTACAACTACCGTATACGATGAATGCAAATAAACTAGATATATAATGTGTAATAGGCTAGAATACAACACTCGTAAATTAAATTACAGTAACCTGTATACGCAGTCACATAGACGCGTTTCCTCTGAATGCATTGCATTATACATTACCACAAAATTACATATTTTTAGGCATGCGCCTTTTTGTGTTCGTCTCTCAAAAATATCTAGTTTTTTTATTTCATTTAAAATCGCCTACCTCGAGAGTATAGCTATGTAGTATATAGACTTGCTCGGAAGAATTGCCTTACCAACCCAACATAGGCCTACCAGCCTATTTTTTTTAAAGAGCCTACCATAAAGAATTGCGAACAAAGCAAACAATTATATGCTATGGTGTGAATAACACCTACCTCGAGTATCCACATTTACTCATGAATGAGGAAAATCCACTTGAATGTTGTATTCCTTTTGTAATCCATTTAAGAGAAACAATGAGCATCTAAAATTCCTTTACTACAACGCTCCATCTGGGCACCACTTATATTATCCATTTGCGCGCAGAATTTAATTCCGATCGTCAGATAGGTGAATTTCTCTCTGACTGTACGGTACTCTCCGTCCTCGGCCCACCTTACTGCTGACTGATCTTCAAAGCTTTACGACGATCAAATAGCGGTGCGTACGTAGCCCCCTCCCTCATCCCCTTATAGTACCCTACTATTAACTTTGGAAATCAGAGGGAAACAAACATTAACTGAGCGATGTCTTTCTGACGTTACGAGGACGAGCACCATCAAGTTGAAACCGAAGCAGTGATTTGGGGCTGTCCATAGCTTACAGTACAAATTACTTGGTAATATGGTTTCAATATTCCACAAATATAACCTACTACAACTATTTCTATCCTGCAACCTTCACTAGTGCAGAATAACTATGCGACGTGGTTCTAATCTGTATGCATTCAAAGTCTCTGCATTTTGAGTATTTTTTTCTCTGTAGACATAATGCTATCCAGCTTCAAAGTAACTCACCTCATTTGAATATATATATTTTATATACGTTTGTATTGCCGTAATAAATCAAGAAATCCCGTGCACGTAGTGGTTGAACTTCTCTCCGGGTCGTTCTCTCCCTGGGTGTAGAGAAAAACAAACGAACACACGGCAAATGGTGTAATTCGATCCATGCTAAATCAATCCATCAAGAGCGCCAGCCTACCAATAAGGAGCGCTCTCGTTGCAGTCCCTCCCCTAGCCACCTCTCCCCTCTCCCTCTCCGGAGCTGTAGGCTTGGCTTCTCTCCGTTGCTTGAGAGCTTTCCTCCTTCGTGGAACCAGAGAAAGAGAAGGCAGCCCCGAGCGCCCCCACCACTGTGACCCCGTTCCGCCCCCTCCCTTTTAAGCCCATCCCCCCACTCGAAGTCAGCACAGTGCCTGGTTAAAATCTTTACAAAACGTTGGAAATGTTAAGATGTCAGCATGAGCTATACCTGTAGAAGGATATGATAATGAGTTAGCACAGTCAAATTTCACATCAGAAATAGAAATGCATGCAAGGTAGTTCCCAAAACAAGTTTGTCAGGTAACTGTATAGCCTAGGCCTACACCCATTTCTTCCTCACTGGGTTTTAGTTAGCATATTAAATATGCTATTCAGAATGGTTTTCATGTGATTTTATTAATAGTTGTAATTACCTTAGACTGACACATATCTTCGTTACATGCAAAGCGACGTGTTCACGTGAATGGCTATGTTCTACTGTAATGTAAATGAGGGCATGCGCGTGCACATTAACTCAAAGAGAGGCTTGCCTCCTGGTCAAGTCTTTCACGCCAGGTCTGCAGACAATAGCTGTCCATTTGCAACCCATTAGAGAGACAGGCTAGCAGATCTGTGAGTCTCTCCATAGGCTACTCACCCACACGGACGGACTCCTCAGCCCACCGCTACGAGCTCGGAAACTTGGATCTGCATCTGAGGACGTCCACAGGAAACACTAGCTTGCCTGTCAATCTGTCTGGAGCCACTTCCATGTGTTTGTCTCATTCCTAACACATCCCCTACCCCCCCCCCCCCCCCCTCTCTCTCTCTCTAGTTATTACTTCTCAGAGATATGACTGCATTTGATTAGATCTGTCTGCCTCTTACTTCTACTTGTCTTTTGCATGACTTTCTTTCCCCCCTCCTTGTTTATCCTAACTTGTCAGAACCGTGTTTCTGAGCTGTGACTTGCATTTCTCTTCCTTTATTTCTCTGACAGTCTTCTAAGGCAGCTCGTCTGTTTCACCTCTGTTGGCCGCGCGTCCCGAGAGAGCTGAGTCAGCAGGAGCAACCCCATCGCGGTGGGCGAGGAGGAAGATGGAAAGATCAATGTGTCGAAGGCAGTGACAGACGTAAGAACTATATGCGGGGATGGGCGGATGGATATATGGATCAGTGGGTCTTCAGTGGCTGGTGGGCTTATTGATGTGCTCATTTTCTCTGTACTGACAGTTTGACCTATAATGCCAACATAGCTCCAACCTACAAGGATTTATACCTTGCGCCGTTTCTAACATGTTGTCAACATCATTTCTGTTGACGTGTGACGAGCCGCAGTGTGATGGACGTGCTAGATACAAATGTTTTGCAGATTTTATAGTCACTACAAAACAGACAGCCAAGAACAAATGAGTGGCGATGAGCGTTCAGACGCGTGTTTTCAATGTTTACGGGAGGCAAAGGAAAGGGATAATGAAAACGATGAGGCATGCTATCTTTTGCGCCGCTCCTAATTAATAGATACGAAGCAGATGGTGAAGTGGGAAAAATGTATTTGAAAACGAGACTGTGTTGGTGGAGATGAAGGGTGGACAGATGAATGTATTGGTGTTGAAAAGGGAGGAAGGCTGGAGAGGTGGATGGTGGGAGAGGAGATTGATATGCATGAATGGGGGAGGATATACAACAGAAGGCCAGAATGGTCCCCAGGAGACTTGGCAGTGTGTCTCTCGACCCCAGGGAGTGTGTAGGGGCGGGGCCAAAGGGCTCAAGGGGAAATGTGAGGGCTTGGCCTTAGGATGGGTCTGCCAAACACAGGCCCACCTCCACTCTCTAATTCACTGGCTGAAATGCCACTACAGATGGACACTGCTCCAGGTTGGGGGTCTATGCTCCAGGCTGGGGCCATGGTGGGAAGGTTGCGTATATGGCTGTGTGTGTGTGTGTGTCTGAACGAACCCCACCTGGGCAATAACAGGTCCAGGTATCACACTCAGACACCAGCTGGGCCTCCGGTACAGACAGTCATCTAGGCAAAAATGAAGTTACATCACAACATTCAAAAATCAAACATACTCACATACAATACATAGAGACTGATGTGTGGCTACTGCATGAATGTACATTACCACTGTAAAAGAAAACACTATTATTATGCTACAGTACATGTTTATAAATGACAACCAGTGTGGTAACTATGAGGCATGTCTGTGTGTGTGCTGCTGGGTGCTTTTGGCATTGAGTGTTCTGTCAGATGGCTGTCTCTATAGGTGGGGGCAGTCTGGACCCAGCCTCTGTGGTGACCTCTGATTGATTAAGAGGACATTTCTGGCACTTGGCTGGCCCACGGCACCATTTGTTACCTAACTGTGCAGTCCTGTGGAGAGACTTCGTGTCCTCCAACCCTACACTAAAACCCCTTTTCTCTAAATCACCAACGCAGCCCAATTCAACTGGGCCACCCATGTTAAGAGATATGTTCACACATGCCCTGCATGCTTTTGGATTACAGTGCACACCACATGCCACATAAGCCACGCCTTGTTGTGGGGTTAACGCCTCATGGGCTAGCCGCTGTCACGGACCTGCTCCCCGCACATCGATGCTGTTCAAATGTTAACTTTTAATTCCAATTTAGGAACAGATTCATAAAATGAGGCATGAACCACACATTGTAGGTCGTTAAAGCCATAAACCACCACAAGATGTATTTGTATTGAAGGTCATGGAAAGGTGACATATGCTTATGGTGGAATTAATGACAAGAGGCAGTTACTGGACATTTCTATTTGATGTGTGTGTGGGGTTATGTATCTGGGAGGGATGTGAGGCAAACAAATGTTTATGACCATTACAGTAAATTATGACATTAACAATTATGACGACTGTTGACACTGAGTCATAGAAGTTGCACGGAAAGGTATGAATAAATCCCTTTACACCGATACCCCGAAATTATGCTTATAATGCATTTCCGGGGGAAAACAACAATGCTAATCATATTCATAACCAAGGCTCTGGATAATTTACCGGTGCAAGGGCTCTCTGTATCAGTGCGACCTGCCAGATGATTGAGGGACTGGCCTTGACATTCTCTACTCATTATTTATTGATCCCATTTCAATTCCTATCTAAATGTTTTAATCTGCTTGGTGATCTGAGGGCTCGCGCGGCGGTGCTATATCAAAATGAATGCGACACAGCCGCCCTTGCTCTTCTGCCTGGAATAAACCACGGTGTGGTGTCGAGACGTGTGGTTTGACCTTGTTGCCACCGGGGGCAGTGTTCCTCTCCCCCATGAGGTCATTACTCCTCTGCCCAGGCTTAACTCTGACAGTCGCTTGGCGTGGGAGGCAGTCCGACGTCAGGAGGCAGGATTTTCATTAGTTCTGATGATGATAATAAATGTATCCTCCTCCCACACCCTATGCCCTTCATTGATCCCATACGGCTTGTGGTCAGATCTGTCTCCGTGGCTCTGCTAATGAAGGCTGGGAAACATAGCAGCCAACTGCAGCGGTGATCCCAGACCTTGTCACGTTCCCCGCTAATCAAGTTGCACCAATGAAAAACGTCTTTGTTTTGGTCGCAGGAGGATAGCAAGCTGATTTGTCCGAAGCTCTCTGAAATGAAAAGCGGGAGAGCCAGAGCAGAGGAGGATTGCTCCGTTTCTCACAGTCCACATGGTGCATCTATTCCTGTGCGTCTCTGAATGGCCTCATATAGGCGCGCTCTAGACGCACACACGCACGCATTCACACAGACAGGTGTCATGGCGAACAGCTATGTGTGTCCACAGCGCGCTGGGAGGTAGAGGTTGCATTCTCAGACGGCCCCTACTGGACATAATACACACGCACACACGCACACACACACACACACACATGCCTATCACAGCTGTAGAGTGGCAAGGGGGCCTCAAGCCAACTGTGACAACTGTGCTCAACCACACAGAGATCACTGTCTCTATGAATGAGATATTCTACCTGGGGAATTAAACCCTCAGCTATATCCCAGCCCGGGGAATCTCCCAGGCTATACAGTATCTGCAACTGCTTAGCTGGCACCAGCCGCAACCAGCTCTGCCCCTGACCTCAAGCCCCCACAATGCAGCTGCAAATGTTGACCTGTCCTCGGCCCCTATAGTATCCCAGATCCAGCCAGAAGCCCTTAGACCCCGTCACCACCACCACCATCCATCCTGGCTACTAGCCTGCCAGTTAGCATGCTAAATCCTGCAAGGGCTGGGAGGCTATCAGGGATTTAAGGGAAAAGCCCTTTATCCAGGGATTTCTCAACAAGCTGGAACTAGCAAAATGTGTCATGTCAGCAATAACACCGTTAATGCTTCAAATTGCGTCTTTGCCGGCTTTCAGACACGGCGTACAAACTTTGTCTGACAGAAGGAAATGATGGTGTGTCGTTTACAAGCAAACCCCCAGTCCCCCCTGTCCCCTTCCCCCGAAGGTCAGTAGAGACGCTGGTTACACTTAGGGTCTTGATAGACTTCACAGATGTAGTCGACACCTCCATAGATGATACATTAAATATTAAACAGCTGTCTAGCTGTGACGGCAAGCTAACGGGCGAGCGAGCTGTGATAGTACATGCTGATTAGCCCTGAGGTAGGTAGGCCATAATCTGAGGGATTAAGGTCTCTGGCCCCAGGAATGTCAATGGCCTCTAGATCCAGACCAGGCGTCCCACACACAAGTCAAGCGTGGGTGTTTACAGAGGAAACGGTGAGGCCGACCATGCCTGCATGACAATAGCAACTGCTGGCATAGCCAAGGAACGCTGGTGTCCCATTGTATCTTCATGACAAATTAGCACTGTGTTGCATCAGCTGTTGGTACATGTATCTTGCACACATGCCATCCACATCCCCGTCTGCTATTTTTCATCCCAGCTCCGAGCCTGTGCAGACAGGGATCAGATTTCCACGAGACACAGGAAGACCCACACAGCGGCTATCAGCATAATGACTTAAAAATGATGCATGCCCCATTCATCCTATTATTACGGGTTGACGTCTGTTTCTTGTGAAACATCTCAGCCCCACCTGCTTTTGACATGCCCTATTACCAACCGCCCAGGAGAGAGAGAGAGAGAGAGAGAGAGAGAGAGAGAGAGAGAGAGACAGAGAAGGGGGGTCCATAAAAGCCACGGGCCTCCTGCTCCTGGATCAGCCTTAGCTCCCATCCCCGTCTCTTTAATAAAGCTGGCATTAGGAGAGGTGTCGGGGCCAGGGGGGCAGCTGGAGAAGGTAATCCTGTCTCTCCGGGTCAGCCATCAGACAAGCTGCGGCAGGTTACGCCACCTAGCCTCATTAGCGCCACACAACACCACACGCCCATCTCTCCAGCCAGGGTTCGCCCTCTCCATACGGCACTGTGACCATGCCCTGACATGCTTCAATCTCTGCCCCATGGCTTCTGTGTCTCACACACACACAGATAGAGAGAGAGAGAGAGAGAGAGAGAGAGAGAGAGAGAGAGAGAGAGAGAGACGCTGCACTCGTTCAGTTCCTCTGGCATGTTCGTTTTGAATGCAACTCGTATGATCTTTGAAGCCCCGCCCCCTCCGTCAAGGGCCGTCTGTGTTCCGGGCACAAATTACGCACAGAGCACCGATACACTGCAGCTCCAGTCTGTAGCGCTGACAGTGAGATCACGGTCAGCTTTGTGTGTGTGTGTGGACCCTCCTGCCTTGCCTCAGGAGATGCAGGGAGACGTCTGGCGTTAAGGAGCCCTGGCTGGAGCAGGGAGACAGTGGCTGGCTGTGTTCAGCGGAATGAAGACGTCCGACCCTGCCGTCACTCAGCCATTCGTCCTTCACACCCCCACTAGTCTCCAGCTGAACGGGAGGATGGGGGTGGGGGGACAGTGTGGGGACGGGGGTATCGGGTGCCTTTAAAAAGAGCAGTTGTCAGTACTGTCCTTGCTGAAAATGGAGCATGACTTTTGTGGAGCCCCAAATTGCAGCTCAGTGAAAGGAGCGTAACCTCACCGCGTCCGCCTCGCCACAGAGAGGCCGCTTCCGCCCCGCCTCCTGAAAGGCCCCTCTATTAAGTGTACTGTTTTTACTCCACGGAGCTGTCCTTTACTTTGCACCTAACACGTATCCTCCGCTCACCTGCCACAGAGGAGAGAGAGAGAGAGAGAGAGAGAGAGAGAGAGAGAGAGAGAGAGAGAGAGAGAGAGAGAGAGAGAGAGAGAGAGAGATGATCTGAGAGAGTGAGCCTTGCTTTACCGCTCAGAATAAACACATAAACTTATTTCCCTGGGAAGCCATTTGACACACACACAAACACACATTAACGCATGCATGCGCACGCACACACACACACACAGGCATACACGCAAGCGCGCGCACACACAATAGGGAAATTGGGAGAGCGGAAAGGAGCATGCAACCGCATCAAGTTTGACTCAGAGCGACAGACAACAGAGCTGGACTTGAACTTTAACCCACACCCATTCATCTGCTGATAACATCCATCAGACTGAAGACACCGGATAGAGCTCGGGTCCATTAGGGTGCACTCAGGACTGACAGACAAGACTCCACGACATGGACACGTTCCATTGCCCGTCCACCGACTTTAAATAAAGACCGCTCTGAAGTATAACGCTATATGATAATTAATGGCTTCCATTAGCAGAAAACCCTTCCTCTGCAGTTTTCCTGTTGGGTGGAGCACTGAAGGAGTTTAGCAGTGGGTCTCCAGCCTACCTGGGGCTACAGGGGCTCAGGTTGTTAAATAAAGTCG
>JAODTR010093958.1:0-13742 GCA_025399935.1 Amblyopsis rosae | reverse complement strand
TAATTCTATGTGACATCCTCTCTTTTTCTTCTCCTTTCTGGTTAATACCTACAGTAGTCTCTCTCTCTCTCTCTCTCCTTGCCTCTCTCCCTCCCTCTCTCCTTCTCTCTCCTTCTCTCTGCAGTGTAATTAATCACGGAAATGTGCACGTACGTGCACTACACACGCACGCAGACAGATCTCGAACATAATCTGGTCAGGAGTGGACATAGTAAGGCTTCATCCAAGAGTTGGCTTGACAGCCGCCTCTAACACCAAGACAATAGAATTGTTTTAGCGGCGGTTGTCTAATTTTGGCAGCAGACTTCTTCATTTTTGCAAGCGTGCGTTTGTTATTCACGTATGCTGACTCATCACTACTGAAGGACAAACACACTACCCCACCCCCAACACACTCCACTCTTCCACCCTCTGTATCAGTTCCCATTGACAGAAGCGATTGTTATTGATATTAGTATGTTTTATTAGAAACGGTATGAGCATTTCATACCACAGTTATAGTGACCAAAATGAACATTTGTGCATGTGGGTATAATTTAATCTGCAGTCAGTCATTCATTCAAAGACGTGAATTTCATAATTATAATTTCAATGATCCCAGTAATTACTACTAGACAGATACCAGGCTTTGGACACCCACAGGAAACGGTAAGAGTGCACTCTATTGACCTATCGGGATCTGCGGGTAGTGGTAGGCATTTTTCAGTCGACAAATTACTAATATCTGCATGCTGAGATTGTATGTTAGCATACAAACAATTTTGACCAAAAAAAAGTTGCAGATTTCAGCTTTATTTTCTCCCCCAACACATGGAATATAAATGGAGACAAAACAATACAATGTGATTTATTCTATTTGGAATTAAACTGTGTAATGTTTCAATGACTGACAGAACTTTTGCTTACATATTACATATTGTGGATAGGAGCACTACATGCAGTATATGCGGGCATACAATCACACACACACACACACACATATAAGGCACTATTCACAGAACATTCAGCACAGCAGCTATTATTAATGAGAGAGTATCAGGTCATTAATATTTAAGCAGGTTCATTGGGACCATCGCCATGAGAGAGATGTGTATGTGTGTCTGCGCGTGTCTCCTTGTACGTGTGTGTGTGTGTGTGGGTGTCTGTTCCACATATAGAAAGGGGGCTCAGGGACTGTAAGGCAATTTCCTCCTGCAGCGTAGTGAGACCTGCTCTATTACAAGAGGATGGAGCGATATATTACTCCCTTAAACAGAGTGCAGGGAGACACAGAGACGTCTGATGTGTCGACTGTCCCCTGTCTTGGTTCCTCTCTCCTCCTCTCCTCTCTGTTTTTCTCTGGTTTTCCCTCTGTGGAGGCTGAAATGGGGAGCAGCGGAGGTATCTGGTTACATCACACTGGATAGGAAGAGCCTAGGAGCTTCCTGTGTGTGTCTGTGTGTGTGTGTGTGTGTGTGTGTGTGTTTGCGTGCGCGCGCACCACCTCCTGTGTGAACTTCTCTAATGAACACTATAGGGGAATCCAACTCCTCTTTTCAAATCTGCTATTTCAGACAGCACAGTGCACATACTGTATGTGGACACGCAATACAACAATAGTAATATTGTATGATATTATGGGCCTATAATGTAAACAACAACATATAAAACGAAAGGATAAAGGAAGTATGTTTAAAATGACAATATTTCTCTCTTGGTCTTTCTTTATCTTTTCCCCATGTTGCCTCTCTGTCAAGGATTAGTGGGATTATTTGTTCTGTAACGTGAAAGGAAAGTCTTAGTAGCAGTGCTTATATTGGAAGAGCAGGGAGTATATTCCGATATAATGACCCTCCTTTTATTAAATCTAATGGGGGGGGGGGGGAGCAGCCTGTTTCATACCCGTAGAGTCGGCCGCTTTGCGGCTGCCAACACGTTGCATTTAGATTATGCTAAACCATTCGATATGCTCCGTTTCACAACATTAACCTGGTGATTGTAACGTAATGCATAGTGAAATCAATTGGACGAGACGTCACAGATGCTGCAGTATTGTTAGCACGCTCGCAAAGCTACTGAACTTAGCCAAAGGGATTTGGGGATTTTTTTATTTTTTTTGTCTGATAATTAATAATAATAATAAAAAATAAAAGAATGTTCTACCCAAACTAGGTGAATATCTGAAAGAATTTACAGCAAATGCACAGGATATTAACTATTGAATATGCGGTGCAATATCTACTGTAGCATAGTGATAAATACATCTGAAAAAGCATTTGCAGGGATGGGAGACTCATGGCTCTGTGTGCATTCGCATATTCAGCCCGTGACAGTGACGGGGTGTCCAGCGGTGGTTCCATATTGGCCATCTGTCTGTATGCGCTGTGATGTAATTACCTGGAAGCTACATCAGCCCACAGAGACAGGGGAGACCGTGGCGTATAGCTCCCTCGCCCTCCCCGAGGGAGTGTAGGGTTACCGCTGCATCGATTAGCCATACGGACAGGTTGCAAAGAGTCTTACTGTGCCCATCAGGTCTCCCTCTGGGGGGCTGCGCTGAGCAGCTTGACGTTGCAGAGATACCGCACACAAGTACGTTGTATATCCCAGGATGTGAGATTCCCTTGCATCCCTTTTGTAAGCGAGGTCAACATTTAGAAAAAGTCGATAATAATTTTGATACTGATTTTTCTTTGTATTCTTTCTTTCTTTCTTTTTTATAATTTTTTTAAACGATGTTGGTGTGCAGTTAAGGGCTGGGTATCGCCACTGATTTCCAGAATCGATTCGATTACGATTCACAGGTCCAAAATCAAGTTTAATTTCAATTTGATCCAATGTCGATTCAGTTAGGGATATTTCAGGTACAATACCAATTTTGCGTCACAAACATAATGGTTGCAGTGTACATTTGTGCAATAGACGTGCCATCAGCTCCATTTAAAATAAATAAAGAGGGAAACATATGATGAGCAATGTGCTAATTACGTGACCCAGCTGAACTAAAAACATTCAAAAGCTTTCACCGGCAGATTATTTTTGCACGCTATGCCAACCATCAGTTTTTAGGCATTCTGACGATGGAGCTGCAAGAGAATAAATGTGTTATTTGGCAAGTTATTTACTAGTGCACCATATTTCTGTTGCCTCAGCCTCACGTATAGTGCATACTTTTTATAAACCTTAAATGGGTCTATGATACGAGTTCATTTTAATACAAGAGACTGCATTTCTTTACAGTGTTTTGGTGGCACTAGAATGCATTAATATGTGCATTCTCATAATATGGTCTGAATCGTTGGCATCATATCATCATACCATTACTTAGCTTTAGAAAAGTTTATGCAGTCCACACAGACGCAAAAAATGCATAATGCATTAAGCCTTCCTCACCATTTCAGTGTCCATGTGTCTTGAACTTGAAAACTGACATAATCCAACGCGCTCATGTTCAACTCAGGGAGAAGCAGGCAGACGTTGCACCGGTCCTACAGTCTTAAAGGGGAAAGCACACATATCTTTCATCTGGTCTTAAAAGATCGATCTTGTGAATCGATTTCGGATCATTCAAATTAAGATTGATTTTAATTGGAGAATCCATTTTTTAGAACCCATCCCTAGGGAAGATATGCTTGTGTTGTTAGCTGGTCAAGTTCAGTGTTGGACTATGAAAAGTGTCGCTGGTGAGTTGTGGAGTGGGAAGGTAGACCGGTTTGGATTCAGATCTTGGTTATTCATTGCTGCCAGTCGTACAGTCTATCTTAATGTCATCGTGTGCAACGGTAAAGCTCCTCCATGTTTGTGCCAAACCACATCCTTTGGTAGCTTCCAGTTCTTCCAGCGAGCGGTTGCTTCTCAGGGTGACTTTCAAAGAACTCTTCTCATTTGGCTAGTTAATTGTACACGTGCTGCTTTGGTGTTTGCTTGACCAAATGAAAGCCTTACGTTACGGGGTTTCTTTGAACATACGGTATACCTTGGCTCCCTGTAGAGGAGCCTCCGTCAAAGAGCTGTCTAATTACGGTTTGGATTACACTTCTACCAGCCTCCCTCTCAGCACTGCTCCCTGTTATGCGCTGGCTCGGGGAGGATGATGAATGGCTCTTTTAATTGTTTCTAATTGATAATTGTTATGAAACACAGCCAATTTTGTAACACTGATATACTGTTGTGTCTTATTAATTATCCGCCGTCTGGCTTGAGTGCCACGTAGAGTACAGTGTGTGTTTGCGGGCCGAGTTGTGATATTTATCTGAGTTGGAGCATGCCAGTTTCTTAACAGCAAAACACTTACATTTTTGTTTTATTGAGTATTCACCCACTTAACAGCTTATTGTGTGGTGTTTTTTTTGTTTTGTTTTTTCATCTCAGACAGTAGTGTTCTGACTGTATACTGTATGGTATCGGACGTTTGTATAGAAATACTGTATGTCAGGCTGGCCCATGTGTTTATCATTATCATCACTGATGAGGTGATATTGGATGATAAATCCTCATCTCTGGCAGACTCCCTCAGACTCCTTCGGCCTTGTATTGGTGAGCCACTTGGCGAGAACATTTGCATACATATTGTCTCACACCTTTAGATAGGCTTCCTCTCTTTCTCTCTCACCCTACCCCCCCCTTTCTCTCTTCCATTATCTCCAGCTATCTAATCTTTTGAAAGCGCTTCCAAAGGCACATTTAATGAAACGAGGTGGAGACTAGAGGAGGATGCCTGAGAAAAGAAGAAGGATGGGAAGGGGGAGAAACTATGTAGAGGAGGCAGTCTGACCAGGAAGCTTCCCGTTCGGATTCCTATGTGGGCAGACCAATCGCCTCGTAATAATACCTTCGATTGGCACCTGTTACCCTGAAGCCCTGAAGCCTTTTGCAGGCACGGAGCAGGCATAGTCAATCTGTTGTGTTAGCACTTGTTTGCTCCTGCCGTATATATGTTTGCGGGGACAACTACTTCTGTTGCCTCGTCAAGTCGCCCAGCTGCGTACAGCGCTCTTTGATCGCGCCAGTCAGAGCGGTGTGAAAATGAATAACGACGCCCTGAACAGTGACAACTCTGTCTGTGTGCCGAAACATTCACAGAGGCCTCCTATGCTATAGTGAGGTTTTAAACCGCCTGCTTTCTGTGCAAGTTGTGTAGAAACCAAGATGGAAATGGCTGCTATTCAAAGAGGGGGAAAAAAAACATCCTATTTTGTTCTGGTTTTTCAAGTGCTCTTAATATATACCAAGGAAATACATGTTTGCCAGATGCTCCTCTCTTCATAACCAGGCTCCAGAAGGCAGACCTCTGTATTCCATGTGATCACCCCTATACTATGGAAATGCCTGCCCGAAACAGAAGGTTTTAAAATAATTGTGATATTGTTAAATTACATGAATCTCCCATTCTACCACTTCAGGCTAATTTGTATAGTTCTCAGTCACAGTCACAGGGAATGAGCCTACTGGGAAACTGAAAACATAAATCCAAGTTAGGACTAAATGGAGGAAACCTTGGTATATGGACGTCCATGCAATCGCCTTCCTAGGAGATTATTGGGAACCCTTTTCCCGTTGCAAACCTGCTTCCCCTCACTGTCACGGTTTCTTCTCCTTCCGCCTCCTCATCCACGCTCTTCTCGCCACTCCTTGCTGCCCTGCACCTCCACAGCACTCAGTTTGACAGACGTCGGGCCGGCCGGCCGGCCTGTCACAGCGACCGCATGGGGCTGACTGTCTCTGGTGGCCGGGGCTTGGCAGCTCTTCCAGCACTTCACAGCCAGGACAGGACCAGACAGGACATGGCCGCAGGCTACAGTGCCGAGCAGGCAGGGAGACGTGAGGAGAGGGGAGTGGCAAGGGGGGAGAGAGGAGGCGCGGTTAGTGGAAGGGAAGGGTTAGGAATGAACCGTAGCTTCTTGCAAGGTCGCCACACACATTTGCTTGTGTGGGCTTCTATTGTTTACAGGTAAAATAACAAGTGGAGATAACATAACATCCACTAAAGAGAGATGATGTTGGTAAATATAAGTAGATAGGCCAAACAATGGTAAGGAAAGGATTGAGCCATTACAGAATGAAGGTTGTAGGGTGTATCTTCTACTATTGTACACCCTTTACAACATGTGCCGTCTGTATGCCACAGTATGTGCATGTGCTGCTAAAATCACACGTCACCGTATATTATGGGAGATCATCTGGATTCTGATGTAGACATTTCGTCTTGTGCTGGCTGGAATTGTTTGCTCACAACTTTTTTCCTATATATTTCATAAACAACCTTTATGAATCTGAAGAAAATGATATCGGTAGGCATACAGAATGACAGGCATGCAGCCAGCCAGACAGACACAGGCAGACAGGCTAGCTTCAGACTGAATAATACCTCTAATAAGCTCAGTATCAGCCTGGATTTACTGTCTTATTGGACACTAAGGCTCTGCAGTTTACAGCGGGGCCTTCCGTATCCATTTACAGTGCGTAAAGTGAGTTGGTTGGGGACCATCCAAAGATCTTTTGTGATTAATTTACGTCAGTGGTGATGATTGGATTAGTCTGATTTCAGTGTGAGTGTGTGTTTTGTCAGGAGCAAGGACTTTAACTTAAGCAGTCAAGAGGCAATCTGCTCTGATTACTGATGTGACACGGATCAGCCTCTCAGATCATCCCGGCGTGAATTGTGAATAATTTCACTATTCGCATTAGCCCCCGTGTTAATCTGTTACTGTGTGAGATAGATAGTGGCCGTGTGGGAGTTTTGTTCTTCGAATAGATTACTTTCAAACATAGGACCAATTTCATTCGGAGTCTTTCCGTTATGAATGCATGGACAAGTGCTACACGAATCCTGGTTGTAACTGACCAACGGTTAAGATAGGTAGACTAGCAGCAGGACAAGAGGAATCGGTATGCTTCACAACACCCTGCTACGCCGGTCAACAGCCTTATACCTCCCTGACAGACAGACAGTTATGTAAGAGGGGTGCGCTAAAGGTTGTCTTGTCTCCCTAACTGCCAGAAAATCCATGCAGAGACGTTGTGCAGTGGCGAGGTTAGCTGGCCCTATGGATGCTGATTAAAAAAATAAAGTTCACGTTGTATTGAGAATGCTCCTGGTCGCAGTGTGAGTGTTTAAGCCTGTATAATATGGAGAGCATATGGCCCTCCAATGTGAGCAGAGATAGCTGCTTAAAAACTGATTGTCATGTCAGCATTACAAAATTCATACAGAAATACCCCCAGTGCTACAACTCCAAGCATTATACATATTCTGTGTATGGGCAAAGTTCAATGCTCGATGTTGAATAATTGAATATCATATATAATGATTAGTTGATGTTAAATTAAATTGTTGATTTCTACTCTAAATAATTAGGTTTATGGTTAGCGGGTTGTGCCGTATAGCTTTGTTACAATGAGATTTCAGCGCGAAATCGTGACGTGAGATGACGCGTCACGATTGGTGTATGGCCAGATGCTATCAGCGACTTTAACGGCCCACTGTCCGCGCAACTCATCACCTTGACAAACCTTAAAGCTGTCTCCAAGGAGACGGAGAGTCCATGCATTGAGCTATGTGATCAAGGTGCGTCTGTAAGCAAATTAGTGTGTATGTGTGTGCGTGTGTGTGAGTGTGTGTGTGTGCGTGTGCATGTATTGTGTGTGTTCAGGTTTTCATGTAGACATTTTCCACATATAAGGTGTGATACCTTTATTATGCATACAACATCTACTGTATTGTAATTTACCTGCCATATTAATTAAGCCAGTTTCAGTTTTTGCAAGCAACTGTACAATTATTTTGTATGTATGTATTAAAGGCCACAATAGTAGTTTTTAAGGTTCTATGAGAGACAAAACTTTCCTCAGGCATCTGTCTGGGTACTTGAAATAGCAATACTTCCAAGACTGTTTATGATACTAGCATGTAGTGAATCTGTGAATTCAGTTGGCATGACTTGGATGTTCCAGAGGCACTGCTAAGTGGATCCAGTAACTCACCAGAAATTCAGAAAGAAAGCACGTTATTCTTTCCAAGAACTGCCTCACAAAAACACAATCACAAAAACAACATATAATAAACAAAAACATTGAGCAATAAAATTATTAATTAGATTTTCAATTACAATAATAAAAAATAAAAAGTATAGCATAAACAATGCTACATCAGTCCATTTCATGGGCTTGAAAAAAATACATGACATTCGGAAAAGCAATTATTTATATATTGACAGACTCTACAATTGTATTGTTTAAAGATTGCATTGTTTAATATCAGTCAAACTGTTGTTCATCTATTTGGCAACAGGTACATTTTAAAACAATGACATACTTAAACAGGATACTCTGTAATTAATTTAGCCATAGAGTAACTCTCAAACAGACACTACAGTGTGGTCAGAAACGGTTGGCACATTTCAGTCACTGCTACATTAGTTTTCTGCATTGCTCTGTACAGTTACTTATCAGGCACACGTTGAAACACAAGCAAATGCAAAAAAACACACGCGTGCACACACGCACACATGCACACACACAGCTAGAGTTTAAAGCATAAGGTCAAAGGCACTCAATATACAGTAGTGGCTCTGAATGCAAAGCATCGCAGCCTGACACACCCCTTCTGGCGGGCCTGTTAGCTAAGACTCCTGCTTAGCATTGGGACAGGACTTGACCTGTATTATCCTCGCCTCTCTCTCTCTCTCTCTGTCTCTCTTTTCCTCCCTCTCTCTCTCTCTCGCTCTTGACCATCCCCTCCTTCCTCCATGCTATATGGGTGACCAGGCATTCTTGACATTTTGCAGAGGCTAATAGACAAAGCACCTTTGTTTCCTAATTAGGACGTGCTCTAAAGCTCCACCTGAACAAGAATGCAGAGAGGACAACTGTGTGTGTGTGTGTGTGTGTGTGTGTGTGAGAGAGAGAGAGAGAGAGAGGGGGGGCGTAGGTAGGGGCGGGGGGGGATTTCTGTGGGTTCATTTTCATGTGAACATTATTTTTGCCAAACAGCTGTATTGAGAATATGAAATGCCTTGAGCACGTATGAATAAACGCATTCGTCGTGTCTTTCATGCACTTTCACAGAGATTAGAATGAGGTAACAAAATGGCCAGGCTGAAAATACCACGTACAAAAATCAGTCAGTTTGCTCGTCGTTGTGCTCACTGCATATCGGTTGCAAGTGAGCGTCAGAAATCCCGCATATAGTTTCCCCATTTCCATAGAGAAACTCTCTAGTGATATTCCTTGTCATCGCAGGAGTCTGAAGCAGTACTCTCAATGCCCAAGGTTGCTATTCCTCTCATCCATCACGCCACTAAATTCTGTTTCTCTCTGGCATAATCTTCCTCTGAGAACAACAAAACAAGGCAGTTAAAGTGGAGTGGAGAGTCCATATCAGCTTAACCAAGGGCGAAGGTACACAAGGTTTCAGGTTACCTCGGGCAACAGACCTCGGCATGTATCAATCAACTTGAGGCAGCACTCGCCGTGGATGTAACTTAGCACATGTCTTGCTGTGTCCAATAAAGTAATATTACTAATAATGCACTATGCCCTCACACTCCCCACTCACAGTTTTCGAGGAACGTGTTGTAGATGGCACAGCGTTACAGTTTCAAATATATCTGGACTGGTCTTTAAAATCAGATGGTGTGTTGATGACTTCATGCTTATTAAAGGCAGTTGGGGACCTGTGGGCACTAATAGGCAAAGGGCTTGTCATGGATGCAGAGCCGGCGTCAGACCAAGCTCAGTGAGGGGGCATTCATTTCAAATGAGTGGGCACATTATATAGGCTATAGCCTATAAGTGCCCATGATAGGCAATAGCTATTTAATTTAAATACAGCAGATAAAGTAGGCTTCTAGACATATGAGCTTATGGAGTAATTATCGTGTCTCACATGCGGAGGAGAAAAATACAATGTCCCCCCGACCATGACCCACAGGATTTTGGTTTTCATTTTGAGATAGCCTACAGAAATGTTGTGATCTAATGGATTGCTGTTGGCTATATTAAATAAGGCACATTAAGCTTTTTCACGTTAAGTGTTTTAGAACATCCCAAATTAAGTGCATGTAAAAGTTACGGGCTACACAACCGATATCGCCAAGTTGGCTACCGGCAGCCTACACCTTTATCTAAACAAACTCACTCTATGTCTCTGGCTATACTGTGTTGTTGTTTAGTGGGCTTGCTTGCCTTTATAGTCTACAATCCGCAGCCACAGATCAGGATTCAGTTTGATTGGTGATCCTCAATTCCACGGTTCGGTTCGAGCGGCGCGCTGCAGTTTTCTAGTGACGTTTGACAACGCACTGGTGTTCTGCCCAGTTGTCATACCTTGTTGAGATGTCTACTGTTTTGTAGCGCGAAACAACAGTCTCACTCGTAAAGAGTCTAGTAAAAAATGCTCAAGTATTCTTAGCATAGCCTCCGTGAAGTGAATTAGGGTATTAAGTATTAAAAGTTTAAAACAAAATGTATTGGAAACAGAACCCAATATTAGGTCTTCAGCGCTACTGTACGTTTGAGCTGGTTTGTGCACGCGCAGAACCCCTAAGTAGCACATTTGAATAGAGAGCACAGCTCGGCAGAACATCGATGAACGCAGTCAGTGTAGTTTGTACGTAGTTTTTGTACGTAGTTTGTAGTCTTTATTAATCATGTTTTAAACGTAATTGTCTGCAAATGCTTATATCATATAATTGTATTATTCTTCAAGGAAAGTTAATATAAAATAATAATATCAATATACTTTTGCAGGCATGTATGGGGGTGCAAAAAAGTGTATGGGGGGGAGCATTGCCGCATGGATGCCACCCACATTCCTTGTCTATCATTCTGTTTAGGGAACACCAATGTTTTAACCAATGAGGAAAGTAATAGAATCATAGATCATTGTTTATGCCTGTTGCTTATTCTAGCTAGTACTTACTTTATCTTTGCCTGGTCAGAGTCTGTCATTCACGGGGATAGTACGAAGCCATGGAAGAATATTCCCACTTCCAATTCCACTCACTTCGCGACTCAGGATCCAATATTAGCCGCGCGGCGCCGCATTGTTTTACCCTTGAGCCCGTTGCCTTGGAAACGTTGCATAAGAGGGAGGGGGGAAGGAAGGAAGGATGGATGCCACGTGCTTATTGGGAGAAAAGGTGGCAGATATCTCTCTCTCTCTCTCTCTCTCTCTCTCTCTCTCTCTCTCTCTCTCTCTCTCTCTCTCCCCCTGTCTTCTCCCAGCACGCCAACACACTCACTCTCTAAGTCAGAGTGTATGTGTCAAAACAGTGGGACTCCCAACTGTTCTCCATGCTGCGTGTTAGACCAACGTACCTCTATATACAGCACTGTAGCTAAACCCAGCCTGTTGTAGTTACACCCTCACCTCGCACCACTAAATAAAGGGCCTGTGATTTATAGTCCTATTAGAATTTGGTTGTCCACAAGTGGTGTGTACAGTTTTTTCGTGTTTTTTTTTCGCTGTTTGCAATCTCCCGGGCATGCTGACACACACACACACACACACACACACACACACACGGACGCACACGCACGCACACGCACGCACACGCACACGCACACACACGCACGCAGACACAGACACAGACACACACACGCAGACACACACACACACGCACGCAGACACGCAGGCACACACACACGCACAGGCATACACGTTCTCAACAGTAGTGGCTTTGTGTATCACCCTTAGATGTGTGTTGGGTTGAGACCTTGTGTTTATTAAGCCTGTGTGAGTTGGCCTTCAAACAGTACTGTGTCTGCATGTAAGAAGGATTGAGAGAAGGACAGAGGGCAGATGGAAAGGAACAGGAAGGAAGCATTACCATGGGAACAGGAAGGAAGCATTACCATGGCCTAAGGAGACAAAGATTTATCTCATCCACTAGATTTCCTGATTTTTGTTTTTGTTGAGCTGCCCAAAAGCTGACTCTCTAATATAAACACCAGGGCTACAATTTATCATATGTTCCGCATGCCTCTGAAATGCCATAGTATCATATCAATTTATCACCAAGTGATTAATACTTATACTATGTGCATGCTCTATAATACCGTTTTCAGCCACAACCAGTTCATGGGTTGGCGAAATTAATAGCATAGGTATAGAATAATAACATTAACTTCAATGTTTTTCGGGCCAAGTACCCCTTGGCTGATAGAAGCATGGCATAGGGAGCATAATTATAATTATAAGTTCTGAAAAACATAAAATCTTGTGGTCCCGAGCAGCATCTGACCCTCACTCGCAGTCAGCAAATATAAAATAAAATAATTAGTGATGGATATGTGGCTTTTATGTTACCCACCCGTAAACAACCCAAGAAGGGAATTGGGGGGGGGGGGGGCAGCCCCTATGTGAGAGCCGTCTTGATCCATGTGTTTAGCAAGCACCATCTGCTTCTCTTATTCATATGGGAGTAGAAATACTTTCATGATTAGGAGCAGGATCTGTGAAAGGATAGCTGCACTGTTAGCAACAGCTACACGGGACGCACGCACATGCACACGCACACGCACATGCACACACATGCACGCACACGGACACATATACACACACACACACACACGGTTCTGTTAACTGGTGTCTTGGCAGGCAACAAGGCCCACAGACGCCGTCATAGTGCTCAGATATTCTACACATGGTCACGTAGATGGATGATACAGGCATTGAAGCGGTCATATCTGCAAAGACACAAACAAAACGTGCACTTATACTTATACTTGTACTACTGTAGCTGCTTATTCTGTAGCCCTCTTTGTTTATGTGTTGAAAACATGAAATACTTAAATACTACAGTATTTCTGATTATGTGTATTGGCGTACAACATCAAAGCTGCAGGTCTATCAGTAAATTAGCAAATATAAAATGGATGCCATTACAGTACAGTTTTGTACTTACACTTATTTTGATAAGAAATATAGTTATAGATTACTTTTTTTACCAAATATAGTCAAATTGTGTATATGTAAATACAGCATAGAGTAGAATTTACGTACACTTATTTAACCAGGCAAGTCTTAAGGTGACTTAAGGGACTTAAGGTGCATGCACACTGTCCAGACAATGCCAACCAACTCCAACCAACACCAACTGTTGGATCAGTGTGCGCCGTCAGTTGGTCTTAGTCTGTTTTTTGTTGGTCGGGGTTTTTAGAGTTTGACATGTCCAGTCGGGTTGGGTGCACAGTTGTACAACAAACCGCAACATGTGTGTTCCCTTGACAACTAGCCATGCACAATGTTGGCACGTACGATTTTCATTAACGGCTAGCTTATATAAAATGACTTTGGACACAAGAACGAGCGAGCCTGCCTGATTTAGTTGTGGGAAGAGAAACCTCAACTCGCTATAAGAAGCAAGGCGTTTTGCAACCACGATAATAATTTCAGCTCGACTTTGCAATTTAAATTATATGCACCACCCTGTTTTTCACGTTGTATTGTCCAAGGTCTGAGTTTTACTGTCAGTTGCAGTCTGGGCAATTTAGGCAGGCAGTTGGTTCTGAGCATTGTAAAGACTGCAGACAATTACTGCCAACTGTAGAACTTTGGGGTCAGTTGGGCCCAGTCTGGGCAGCCTGGCCAAGACAGCAGCACAACCAACATAGTTTCAGACATAAAATCAAACAAAACAATTTACATTGTGAATAAGAATAAGAATAAATTACAGAATTAGAAATAAATATAGCTGCAAGCAGCCATGGACGGGCCTAGCCCAATCAGAAACCGCAGCGGCACCAAAGCCGCCTGCCAA
>JAODTR010093947.1:0-13742 GCA_025399935.1 Amblyopsis rosae | reverse complement strand
GGCATCCTTACCAGATGCCCGTACCACCTCAACTGGCTCCTTTCGACGCGAAGGAGCAGCGGCTCTACTCCGAGTTCTTCACGAATGGCCGAGCTTCTCACCCTATCTTTAAGGGAGACGCCCACCACCCTCCTGAGAAAACCCATTTCAACCGCTTGTACCCGTGATCTCATACTTTCGGTCATGACCAAACCTTCACTTCCTGTGACAAAATTGCATCTTCACTTTGTCCAGAGTTCAACACAGGTGAACTTTGCCTGCTGAATTCGCAGCCTCAACCAATAGAAAGGCTGATCACACGGGGCTGCAACTGGATGTAGTTTCCTTAGCGAGGCAGGATGGAATGGAGGAGACGTTGGTTATTGCACTGTCTAACTATAGAAATATGTCTAACCATGCCGGATTTGTACAATGCTTCTAATGCTTCTAACTGCAAACTGGCCCCTACACATTTTCCAAAATGTGTAGAAACAACACCCGCTCTTGCCAAAACCGCTGATGTTTATGTGTGACCAATATAGCTCATACGGACTACAAAACCAGGAAACTGAGCTCCGTGTGTGTCACCTCCCGCCCACTTATCAATCCTGTCCATCACCTGCCCAGATGTTCATCTGCATATGTGTGCCCGCAGCCAGATCCTTGCGGCAAAATTAAACTGGAGCTCCCAAGGTCAGCATGATCTCACAAGGCTAAGGCCATATTTTATACTGCCACACGCATGAAGTCTCTCACAAACAATGAAATGCTCACACATGGTGTAGTTTAATAATAGTACATCAGAGGGCTTTCAGTTCTGTGTGTGCATGACAGACTATATCCTTAACAAAACAACACCGCGGCGGATGGCGGTGAGAGCGCCGGTATCGTCCCGGGCAGCGTCGCCCCTGCTCTCGTACTCGCTCGCTGGTTGTACATCACGCAGGCGTCCCTCAAGCTTTAATCGGCGCCGCCTGATCGTGTGCCTCGGCGGCGCCGATAAAAGCTTGGGGGAAGCCTCTTCGCTACTCCGAGGGAGCTGACGAGAGCGGCGGGAGGGCCCGCGCCTCCGACTCATCTATCTCTCCGCTGCTTTATTCATGGCCCTCCCCGTCCCTCCCCCTCTTCCCACCACCACCATTACTCACAGTCTAGTAGGCAGCGAGCCACTGGTGCAGCTTCGGCACGAACACGTCTCATTATTTGGTCCACAAAAACCTTCCTCTGCCCCGAGAGTGTTTCTGGTCTGTGGAGACATCACAAACCATCTATAATTCATGTACACGTCTTTTCTTTCCTATTTGGCTAGGAAGTCGGGATTCTGGGGATTTTCTGCCTGTCTTTAATGCTTTTCAGACGGGGCATTTCAAATGCGCGTGTGGGGAGTTTGGACTGATGTATAGGCCTAAATCAGTTGTATTCTTAGGAATTGCTAGTGCATATGGAAAACCTTTAGTGCACGTTGTGGTTCAGTACAATGTTTAGTGTGATGGGAGATGTTGTAAATGTTCAAACAAAGCACTGAAACTGCAGCAGCTCTTCTAAATGTCTCCAGAGGCTCTATTGCTCTAATGCAGCAGAATTAGTCTGCCAGGTGGTGGGGGAAAGCCTCACGAGACCATCCTGATCTCGCGAGCTTCAGTTTAACTTCACCATGAGAATCAGCCTGGAAAGCCTAGAAATCATTGCGACTGTGTCTGAGTAGCAGCTGAACTTACCAATCAACATCGTATTGATAGCTATTTGGCCTGGTTTAGGTTTGCCGATATCAAAAAAGACCAGATGGTACATCCAATCAACTGCCACGTTTTTTTTTTAAGTGCTGGCCCTTTACAAACAGTGTCGATGAACGGCTCCCTAGATGTATTGTGACTAACAATCAATCTGGTGTGTCAGGGTAGGTGGGGTCAGTTGGTGTAGTGAGACAGTTAACAGCGCAAGTTTTGGACCTCTCCGGGAACCATCACCTGTTGGTTCCCGCAGAGAACCATCACCTCTCCACCATCATCGTGGTGGAAAAGTTTGTGTGGCCATGATCCTTAGAGCTGTGTTGTCTTGTGCCCCTGATAGGGTCTCCCAAGACAAAGTGGTCTCAGGGAAGGGGCCAGACTAAGAATGGTTTAATGGTTCATGAAAAATCTGAAAAGAAGTTAGCTTGCCCAGAGGAAGCCCGGGGCCCCTGTCTGGAGCCAGGCCCAGAGGGAGGGCTCGCTGGTTCGCTTGCCTATGGCTGGGTTTGCCACGGAGCCCAGCCGGACACAGCCCGAACAAGCAATCTGGCACCATTCTCCTCTTCATCCTATGAGACCACCACTTGTGGGAGGAGCCGTAGGGGTCAGGTGTGCTGTCATATGGGTGGCCGAAGGTCAGGGCCTCAGCAGACCAAACCCGGGCGGCAGAGGCTGACTCTGGGGACGTGGAACGCCACCTCACTGTGGGACAGGAGCCAGAACTTGTGCGGGAGGTGGAGTGCTACCATTTAGATCAGGTGGGGCTTACCTCTACGCATAGTCTTGGTTCTGGAACCTATTCTGGAGTTGCCCAGGGTGTGAGACGCCGGGCAACATTGCGTGGAAGTCTGGGACAGTGCCCAAGGAGTGGCAAACCGGGGTGATGGTTCCCCTGTTCAAAAAGGGTGACCAGAGAGTTTGCGCCAATCATAGGGGTATCACACTTCTCAGCCAGCCTGGTAAAGTCTACTCTAAATTGCTGGAAAGGAGGACACACCAACAACTTCAACAGTCTGCTGTTGGGGAGAAATCGCTCTTCAGGATTTCAAATATTAAATGGGATGTTTTAGACAGGATATTTCCCTCTAAGTACAATATGGCTTCCCTGGCAGTGAGCGGTGGGCATGGAGCTTATTCTCGTAATAGCTGGGGCACAGCCTTCTCACAGAATGGAAAGTTGATTTTGGAATGCCAATACACTGGTATTGACAACATATTAGTTCCTTCACTGACTGGTGCTGTCTATACACTGGTATTGACAACGTATTAGTTCCTCCACTGACTGGTGCTGTCTATACACTGGTAATGACAACATATTAGTTCCTCCACTGACTGGTGCTGTCTATACACTGGTATTGACAACATATTAGTTCCTTCACTGACTGGTGCTGTCTATACGCTGGTATTGACAACGTATTAGTTCCTCCACTGACTGGTGCTGTCTATACACTGGTATTGACAACATATTAGTTCCTTCACTGACTGGTGCTGTTTATACACTGGTATCTATGGACTACAATAGCGTTTCCCAACTCTGGTCTTACAGGCCCATATTAGAGGCCCATATCAAAAATAAATAAATAATTAACAGCACAAATTTTATGGTGCTACTTCCAAACACACCAGATGCAAATTAATGGGTTGTTATCAATCTCTGCAGAAGCCTGATAAGTATCACTGAGAAAAGGGTTCTGCATTAAACGGCCCTCTGCAGATACAGGGGCATAATACAATAAGTGTATTGTTACTGTGAGCGATGCTCAACATTTTGTTTATGTTCCTATTTATGGAGTCGGGGATGTGTAGGTGTACTGAGATATTTTTTCCACACACACAGAACAGTAAGATAGCGAAATGCGAGGAGATGCTTGGCGAATTTGACAAACTATGTATTAGCTTACAATTAGCTTACAATAGCTGACTGTACCTCTAACTATCCTGAAATCCTTCCACCATTCTGTTCCTGGAAAGCCAGGATCTATCAGCTGAATATCACTGAATAACAAATGGTTGTTACTAGAATAAATACTGTAGAAGTTTGTTGTTATTTATTTACTTATTTTTGATCAAGAGTTGGATATAAAATGGTGATATGCTCAAACTGCTCACTGACTAAGGGTTGTTGTTGTGCCCCGGTTGTGATGGCTGTTTTTTATGATGATGTTTCCCTGGTTTAGAACCCATAACGGTACTATTTACATACATCTTACACTGCAGCTCCGCTTTACTACAATGATGGAAGTTAACTGTAGAGTTAGAACATATTCACTTGGAACATATGATTCACTCTTGAATACACCTTTTTGAGAGTTGTTTTTCTCTTTTTTTTCTTTCATTACTTTATTGCTAATTCATGTGTAATGATATGTGACTTTCCAAGCACCGCACTCAAGGAACCTCTGCATTTTTTAGGCTGGTTGAGAGTCTCTCTCATTCGTGTGGTGCAATAAGCAAGGACAGAGATGCTATTTGTATTCCTATACAGAAAATAACATGTAGACTTTTGCCTTGGTGTTACTGATGGCAAACCATATGGTATACATATAAAGGTGGAGCCAGCGATTGTAAACTAATAATATAATTATTATATAATAATAATATAATACACTTTTTGTCAAATTCAGCGAATATCTACTCACACTCCGCTACAGTAGCTGCCCGCTCTGTAACAAAAAATAACGAACGCATTGTTTCTACACAAACCATAACAGTAAATGGGAACACAAACAAAGTTGTGCAGACCGCACCACACAACAATATCTTTGCCTCAGCGATGTGTTTCCAATGTGTGGCGCTGAGCTTCTGAGAGAGCACCCTATGGGATTGAAGAGAGAAGTGTGTTTGTTTTGATCGAGCTTTCTCCCGAATGACTATCAATATCGTCAATACACCATTATTACCTGTTACAGTTAAAGGCCTACCGGTTCTTGATTATAGTGATACTGTACACTGTAAACGAATGGGTAAACACAGTGTCACAAAAGATGTACGCTAAAGCCCTGATTCATTGCTCTGTACCGTGAGAACTTTCCTCCCTCCTATCGTTTTAACACGTAGACCTAATAACTAGCTCACATCTGTTTACAGTACATGTATAGAACCATTCTGGAGTTGCTTATGTGTGTATACTGTATGTCAGCCTTGAGCCGTTTCAGTTGAAGTACGGTGTCACGCTGTCTCTCGGTGAAAGTGTATTAGGTCTCAAAGCATTTATGGTAGATGTGTTTTTTTCCAGGTAAGCAAATAGACGCAGGAAACTGCATAATAGAGCAATAGAATTTAATGTGTGTTCTTAACAAAAAAGTTGAGATGAATAATGTGGGATTATGATGGCAAAATGTGGGCTTGGGAAATTGGTGAAGATGAGTAAGTATTGCATAGTATTGCACAAAAGGGAAAGAACTGCTTGGGTAGTACATACTGTGTGCCTTCCTGCATTTACAGTACCTTATATACCCTGCCATATACAGTAGCAAGCTCTGCTTGTCCTTGTGTCGAGGCAAGACTAGAGATTGTGAGTCCGTGTAGAGGGAAGCCTGCCAGCTGTAGAGGTTAAGGGAACAGTCTGCATGGGTAAGGTTTTGGTATGGATGGTTACTTAGGCTATAGGAGCTATACTGGGTCTATATATAAGGTGTGTAGGGTGGGTGGCAATGCTTTCCTTTTCCAGACATGTGCTTCTTCAGGAGGTATCCACAGCTGAGAGTCACATTCATATCCAGCTGTGCAGGTAATGATGCTATGCCTGAACATGGGATATAGGAGTAGGTGGTAAATTGCTGACCTGTAAAATTGATTGTACTTTTATGGTACACAGTGGGGTAACATACCCACGTTTGGGTACATTAAATGGTCAGAAGAATCTAGCACACGGCCATATTGGAAAATGACCAGCCAATATGGATAATGAACTGCATTTGTCATTGAATTGCATTACACCTTTGCTACATTGTTATATTGTGGCTCTCCTCTGGTGTCCGTTTCTGACACTACAAAGGTACAGTATAACGTGGGGATAAATACAGTAAAATAATTAGGAAACACAGCTTATTTGAATTTGGGTGAGCCTGCTCATAAACAGTGAGCAGGTGAAGCATGTTTGGATGTATCTATCTGATTACTTCTGAAGGTCTGCGACTCAGTAGTGGAATATGGAAATGAGTGTATCATGTTTCACCTTTCCAACATAATCTTACTGACATCTATTGTTATATAATACATTCAGCATGCACCAATGCTTCTCCTTCACCAACGTGTGTCTGTGCGGTGGAAGCAATGCCTTAGGTCTGATAGCGGGGGTGCCAAGAAGTAGAACACGGTGCTTGAAGTGCTTGAAGGTTAATTATTCATCAGCCTTCTTCCTTTCCCAGTAGCGAGACTGCAGGAACAGTGGGGAAGCAGGGTTTACACAGAGCTCCAGCTTTACTCCCTCAGAGAGGGTCAGAAGTTTAAACCGACTTGTAAGCTGTAGCTGAAATGACGTGGTTGCCACAGGGGTTTGGAAAACCATACATATTCACTAGCCTGATTCCAGTGATTAACACCATACTGGCGCTGTTTGCATAAAGTTGCAGACTTGTAATGATTATTACTAGTTGATTATTCAACTAAAGTAAAGAATATTGATGATATTATAATATTTCGACATGTAAACAAATGGTTTAACACAAATCAATGTTACTTTCTATGTGCAGCTTTAATGAGCATCTAAAAACATTGCAAGTGATTTACCAATAAATAACAAGAAATGCATAATTAAACAATGGAACAACTGACACTAAGGGGTTGAGTACATATAATTAAACTAATATTTATTCGATATCAAGTAGAATAATACATAAAACACAGAGAAAGAAAAGCCAGGCCAGATAAGAGGAAATTAATAGACATCTTTTCAACACTTGATTAAAAACACCAGTGCATTTGGACATTGCTGCGTGGGCTGGGAATGATTTGGCAGAACAATGTCTTCTGACACTTTTAGGCAACAATGTGAGACAACTATAAGCGCCAGCAGGTACAGAGATTTCACAGGCCTCTTTTCACGCCTTATTAGCAAGCAGCATAGCAGGTCTGCTGGATGAGGCTAGTGCGAAGAGAAAAGAAGACAATGACAAAAAGGCTTATCCATGACAGGTGAAAGGTTGGAGTCCACAAGCAAATATTATATGCTATGAAATGTTAAACCATAGCTTTTGAAATGCTGTTTTTACAAATATGGGTTTAAAGCTTTTGTTCTTTGTATAATGTCATATATAACCTGATATGTTGACTTTCATTAAAAAATGCCCTATGGGAGCATTACAGATGTCCTCTATTCTGCTATGCTATTGCATCATTATGGCACACTGTATCATGAGACATCCCTGTGTGTCAAAACTGCAGCAGGTTTTCACCCACTGTCACGTTATTACTTAGAACTTAGAAACTAAACCCCTCATTCTAACAGAATGGAGCTATTTAAAAGGGTTCTATATGACATTTTATGCCACTAGATGTCACACTAAGCACCAACATCTCAGACCGAATCTACGTGGGGCACACACACGCACACACACACACACACACACACACACACACACACACACGCACACACACACACACACACACACACACACAAATACACAGACACATACACACACACAGACACACACACACCCACACACACAAATACACAGACACACACACACACACACACACACACGCACCTGCACACACAGACACACACACAGACACACACACCCACAAACACATACACACCCCCCCACACACACACACACACACCCACAAACACACACACACACCTGCACACACAGACACACAATAATATGCACACTGGCCCACCAGATATTACTATAGCAGACAGAGGGAGTGTGATGCAATTCTCTGCTCGATATGCAAACTTTGTTTGCTGCTATAATAATTTTAAATAAATAGTAAATATACATAGGACCATGTGTAGCCGGGCCGGCCAACATGAGCGGAAGTCGTTTTATTGAGTTCCTGACTGACTGCCTGACTGACTGACCTTGTTACTGTAAAAAGCGCATGCGTATATGCACGCCATTCTGCACAGTAGGTGGCAGTAACGAACCAATAGCGTGAAACTCCAGAGAAGAAGACAGTAACATTTCAGCTAGCTTACTGAGTCCGTGGCGTTTTTTTAATGTTGTTATCGTCCTTCTACTTGTTAACAGCCCGGAGGGTAGTCAGATTTACCATTCGCTTTTGAGCGAGGGCCAGCTAGCGAGGACGAGCTAGCGTGGATGCGCCTCGCCGCAAGTCCACTCCGCCTGCCTTGAAATGTGACGTTCAGGATCGTTAAGCAATCCCAACAGTTCCATTTTGAGTTTGCCCGTCTTCCATTTTATGTTTGCTTGTAATCACGGTTGCACATTTTTGGCCGAGTTTTTACTTATAAAATCCAGTATGAGTACAGGTGAAATTTATAATTTTTTGCCCTCCCCTTTCCTAGTCAATAGCAAGAACAACCAGTGTGGGTTGTTAACTGTAATGCCCAAGACATAACACAGCAACTTTTATGAAGGGTAGCTGCCATTCATTTGTATGCTTTGTCCCCATAAAAGCGCAGTGGACACCAAAATGATGCAACTTGACATCCGGCTGCTCGGTCCGGCTGAACTAGGCTTGCCTAGTTTTTCTTGTTTTTAAAGAATCAGGACACTGTTGGTAACATTGTATCACAGTAATCATGTCAGTATTTGGAAGTGACACTACAGTTTTATCTATCTTCTACCCGTAATAAAATAATATTTAAAACACCATAGCAAACTGTTCTCTTGTTTTGCGAGAGATAACTATAATTAACCGATATATAAGTATATAAGTAACCTATAGGAAACTGCACCATCGTGGCACTAAAACAGGAGTCTGCAACCTGCGGCTTTTGAGCCCCTCTACAGAGGCTCCCTGTGGCTTTTTACCAACATCATAGAACTTCATCTAGATTATATTTTGCAAAGGCAGGCGCTTTCCAAAACCAAACTTTGCACCTGTGAACCAGCAGTAATGCATGAGGGTCACAGAAAAGTTGGCAAAAGAGTGAAAACATATTTTCCATTGAGAAAAGCCTTTGCTCTTCTAATGAATTTGAATAGAATCGCTACAGTATATTGTTTGTGCTTGGTGGGCAGTTTGAATATATATACAGACATATAACTTAATTTGGTAATTAGTAGTGAATAAATGCACCTATTTACATTTAAAATAGAATGTATAGGGTACTTTTACTATTTAAGCTAATTTCCGTGAACTATTTTGAGGCTCCGTTGCTGTGAAAAACCATTGGAGATGACGCAACTCTCTTTACATGGCTCTGGTTTCAAGTTAAAACATTTTTTTTTTTTTTAAATGGATTACAACTTTTCGAATGTAATTGCATGCATAATATTTGAATCACTTGTGAAAAAATGTTCTGTGACATATGGTGAGACACACCACCCTATTAGGCTTTTTTCCTTTTCTCATCTGAGAACGAAACTTCACCGATGGAAAGTAAAAATATTATTTTCTATCAAATATATTTAAAATATGCAAATGAGGTCGTACCTCATTATGTGCTAATGTGAGTATCACAATAATATTTTTTTAACCAACTGATTTAAATTAGAATTAGAATTATTTTTTCATTGTAATATCAAACTCAACACAGACTTTTTTTAACGCCAGTTCATACCGGTTTATCAAAATATTGTATTGGAGTTATTTAAAAAATCCTATTCACATGTATGATGAATGCATTTTGTATAGATTTACTGATTATGTCCCTTAAAATCAGAACTACAAGATAGTATAACACACAATACACCGGAGAATTAATGATTATTGTCACAGCACATATTGTGTTTATAGCATTCATAAAATATACAAATAAAATAAATTATAAAAAAGAAATAACATGAAGCGCCTGATGCTCCATGGCTTTTTTTTAACAAACAAGTATGAATATAACATGAGAAATTTAATATAGATAAATAAATAAATAAATAAATAAATAAATAAATAAATAAAATTAATATAAACATATGTAAATATACATAAAAAATAAATATATAATAATGATAATAATAATAATAATAATAATAATAATAATAATAATAGAAAGAAAAAATAATAATTTTTTTAATTTTTTTATTAATTACATCTACATTTTCAGACACCAACAGTTCTTGTAACTTTTGTTTAGCTAATGAGGAAACTTTAATTCATTTATTTTATGAATGTAAAAAAACGATTACATTCTGGAATAATTTATCTTTACATATGTTTAATAATGTTTTTCATCCCTTTTCTATGAAAGATGTATTTTGTTATTTTCAACGCCCCTCTGATACAACATTAGAATATGTAATTAATTTTATATACATAAACAGAAATACTTTCTTCATATTCCAAACATTACTCACTTTATTGCCGAATTGACATACTCATTAAATCACATCGGTTTGTAAATGATCTAAAAAAATGTGACATTTATGAACTTGTATGAACGTCATATGTCTGTAACCCTATGACAAAGTATACTTAATTGTATTATTACTTTTATAATAATAATTATTATGTATTTATGTATTTGTTATTTGTTCTGTTGTAATCGGATTACAGACGTCTTGTCCGTAACGTTGCGTCAGCAGCGCAATATCCGGGCAGCGCGACGTCATCACAGACCGGCTTGTGGCTTTGCACCGTTTTAGCCCACAGGTTCATTTCCACGTTGTCTGTGCAGCACACACAGCCGGTAATGGCCGAAGAGAGTGTTGTTGAGAAAATGAGCGAATTACAAGTGGCAGAGGGCAAAAAACAGGTACCGGTAATGTAAAATAATAAATAGCTGCCTCTGTTGTTAGCTAGCTAGCCGGTAGCATGGCTTCTTGTCCGCTTCATGCTGGTCACTGGGCTAGCTTGTTCTAGTATACCAGTAGAGCTTGTTTTAATATGCAATGTATGGTGATCAGTAGTAGTCGTTTGTGCTATAGCTTGTACCTGACCGTAAACAAACCACACGCCAATCGTGTTCCGTTCACATTCTGCAAACACGTTTAACTTTACACCTACCGTAGGCTATATTATACAGTGTCCCCGTATACGTGTACAATAGTAAGATTACATCATTCTGACTTGTTTACAGGTGGTAGCCGGGTGTAAGAAGTCAAAAGGTGGCGATTCTACCGGTAGGGCCGAGGTGAGTTAAATATCATACCTGACAGGATGATGGATGCGCTATTTGTTACTTCTTAACATGGTTCTTAATAAACAACAGCAAACTCAAAGACTGTACATTTGTGCTCACAAAGACGAAACAGTTGAGCATGCTTAAACGTATTTCTTACGGTATTGAGAAACGTAAGATGTGTCAGCATGAAACAATGCTGCTAACTTTCACTTGCGTTTGTGTTCATAACCCAGCTATGCCTCAGCTCTTTGTGTATACAACATGAACGGTAAAGAAATAGAATATTTGACAAAATCCTAAATATAGGATTATTGAAGGTCAGTGGCTGCTTCAAAACGTCACAAAGCAATACTTCCTTTTATAATGGGTAAAAGAGAAAATCGATTGTAATTGAGTTGTCTATTTAGTCACAATATAAAACTTTGACTTATAAGAAGTAGGCCTATAAGTAAGCTACTTTCTTTTCTAAACAACATGGGACCTCCCATGTAGTACCCCCAGAGACAAACGCTGCATAAAAATGAATCAACAATTCAATCCCCGTTGACTTCCAGCTCTCGCCGGCCCCCGAGTACATCGAGGAGCGCTTGGTTTTGTACGCCAAGCTCAAGGCTGAGCACGATGCCTTGATGGCCGAGCGGGCGCAGAACGGCAGCTGTCCCATCAAAGTGACCCTGCCGGATGGCAAGGTGTTGGAGGCTGAATCTTGGAAAACCACGCCGTATCAGGTGGCCTCTGGCATCAGGTGAGTTGCTATAGGCCGTCCCTGGATTGAGTTTCCCCTATGTTAAATTGGCCCTGTAGGACTTTATGCCACTAGATGTATCTCAGACCAGAACAAGTATGAAAATAGGAACTCTTATTATAACACACAGGGACTATATCGTTACGTAGAAGATAGTTGTCTGCGGCCTTATTAATGGTTGAACATGAACTAATCACAGGAACGTCTTACTCGAGCGCTTCCTTTGTTCTTGAACTCAGCTCTGCTGATTTCCACTAAAAATACAAGATCGGTGGTAGTCCGGTGTGGAAAACAATCTTATTTTTTGTCAATTAAATGGCTGTCAGTTCACAATTAATTTAGCCTTTTCTTGATTTCGCATGTTTACCTCGATTTAAAAATGCATCTTAAATGTATTAAAAATAAGTATAAAATCGGTGCATCATTGTTGTGTATTGGCCATTTATGTTTGTCCCTTCTAAGATACCGTCATGTCTCTCTATGTTCCCATGAGTTCCTATGTTATGTAGTTTTCCGGGTTAATGACTAAAGAAGCTAACTGTACCCCTGCACCTCCCGTCTAGTCATTTCACGGTATACTTCAAGATAATACGAGATACATAACAATCATGATTATGCATATTCTTCTGTGAGTGTGTGTGTGTGTGTGTGTGTGTGCGCGCACATAATATCCATGTATGCGCCATGTGGGTTGCTCATGATAATTGTAATGTTCCTTTTATAGCCAAGGGCTGGCTGACAACACCGTGATTGCTAAAGTAAACGGCTGCGTGTGGGACCTGGACCGGCCCCTAGAGGGCGACTGCAGTCTCGCATTGTTGAAGTTTGACGATGAGGAGGCCCAAGCGGTAGGTCTCCTCAATTATTAAACTGTTAAACAACTTTTTTTTCGGCATATTGTCCAAGAAATACTTGCAATTAACGATATTGTCAGAATCATGTAAACAATGTTGTTCCGCTGTTGTCATGCGACATCAGTTGTTCGTTATGATTGGTTAAACTAATTTAATTGTTTGGGAAAGTATTAAAAGTATACCTTGAAGCCAAAAACAAAAACCAAAAGCCAAATGTATTCTTCTGAATGTATTTGGCTGGAATTATGCAGTCGTCTGGAAAAACAGCTTTTAAAACCTTGAGGAACACTTCTTACACCTGTCGCTGTCTGCTCTGTGTGTGTGTGCGTGCGTGTGGAGCGCCGCCTGAGAGATGGCAGGTGACAGCACAGCAGAAGCACAACATGGCTGACTTTCTTACGTCAGCAACACGCATGTAAATAAAGCAGGCAATATTATTGACATCTGAAAAATTGAGGGTTTAATCTGATCTAAAATATAGGCAATAATAGTAGTACTCAATTTAAAATGACACCCATAGAACAAATGTGCCTTATTTATTCATATACATATGCATCAAGGGATAGTATGTGTGTACACGTCTACCTGTGTCATCATCATTTGTGTTATTGTCATTTGTCAACTTCAGGGTTCAAACTTGTTTCCACACCCAGGTTTCACAATGGTGTGCGTAGACTATGTATAAATGGACAAGCCCTTGATGTCACCCATGGCTTTTCTCAAGAACGAGTTTGAAGACTTTGCTGGCTCTGACCGTCGCCATCTTTGCAGTACCTAAATCTGCCTGTAATGCCCCCCTATCCATTATAATGGGATACAAGTGCGGCAAATATATTTTTAACTGGAAAAAAAATCACCATACTGTTATGAACATGGAGACTAGCTATAGAGACCAAACCCATTTAATTTTGCTGTAAACATTGAACACGTTTATATTGAAGTCTAAGGGATTTGACTCCCTTATGCAGCCAGCCTCAAGTGGCAATTCGATTAACTGCAGAATTTGGCAATACTCCGCACCGGAGGATCCCACTTGGTGGCGTGTTACTGTGATGGTGTTGTGTGCACTGGTGATAATTGATACTCCAAATGTGGGATTTGTTCAACTTTGTTACGATTGTGAAAACAAAAGTGATAAATGGTGAAAATGAAAGTGGTGGTATTCATCCATCCATCCATCGTCATCCGCTTATCCAGAGTCGGGTCGCGGGGGCAGCAGCTCCAGCAGGGGACCCCAAACC
>JAODTR010093936.1:0-13743 GCA_025399935.1 Amblyopsis rosae | reverse complement strand
AAACTGTGCTTTTCTTTCAAAAATTAGGAAATTTCTAAGTGACCCCAAACTTTTGAACGGTAGTGTATATATACACAGTGTAGTCTATACTGTATTAACTAGGCCTATCCTACAGTTTAAATATAGATTGATCATGACACCATGGCCTATTGTGGCCTAATGCAGGAGACAGGCTAGACTTGCTTTACTACAGTTTTATCTTTAATCTTATATTACAGATGATGTACGAAGGATTTATGTGATTTAGGCTGCTTTCAGTGCCTATTGGTCATGAAATGAACTGTTGTGTCTATAGCAGTTTATAGGCTTTAAGTGGACGCAGTACTGAAGAATATTTGTTTACAATATACTTGGGTGACAGTGATAAGAATATATAGTTTTTTATTAATTATTGTAATACTTACTATATATACTGTATACAAACTGTATACATAATAGATGTCTGTTACCTTAGTTTTTGTGCGTAGTTTATTATCCGCATCTATCTAGCTTCTCATTTACATATAAAACATTTTTTGTGGAGTTACCATTTACTGTAGCCCACTACTCTCATAGTGTGGCTTATGCTGGCTCTTTTGGCTCTCAGTTTGTCAGTGTACCTCAAAGGGATCATGTATCACCTGGTGGCACTGTTGTGTGTTTGCATTCTATTGCTTGTGCTTTCTCTTGCATGACACTGGCAGCAGATTTAACACCTTCGTGCCCTCCTCCAAGGCACTAGTGCATGCAATGTGCACACATCCAAATCATAGAGCTCATATTTACTGATTGGCTCTCCAGTCCTGTTAAATCCACATGGGTCTTAAAGCTAATCTATTATCTTCTTGAAATAATGGAAGTACAATTACAAAGGGATGGATCATGGCTATTATAATGTGAAAAGGATACTGAACCATTTTACATTTTGAAATGCATGTGTTCTTGAAATTTAAGTGACGTGTAACCTGCCATAAAAGTGCTATGTAAATATTCAAATGAATCCGCTACTTGATTATTGATTTATAGGCGTGTCCCATTAACAAAACGTGTGGCTCTAGAATGTGAAAATCTGAATAATGAATGCAATGCTGCCATCTAACGGTGAGCCATAGAATACTACACAGAAAGGTGAAAGGATTATATTATAATGAATATGCATACGTAAGAAACAAGATGTAGTTACAGATTTTCATATTTGGAGGCCAGACAGCGAGGATAACTTTACAAAAATTATCTTGTAATATGTATTATTTTGCGCACACATCAGAGCATGCCTAGCTTAACCCATACTAATAAACCCCAAAAAGGAGAGTATGAGTAAGTAAGACCTGCTAAATCTACATATTTATGTCAATCAGAAATGTAGATTAATATTGCAGAGTTCAGAAAACATTATTCTGCAGCTAAACAGCATATGAGCTGTGCTTCATTACAGTAAAAAAATTTTTGTTTCTTGATAAAAACAAAGAAATTACCTGTTAATCGTACTAGGCATATGCCTTTATCATTATCCAGAATGCCTATACACTTGGATACACAGTGGAATGAATTTAAGCAAAGCTGGAGTTTCTTTTTGTTAAACATAAACTTTATTCTGCAGCTAAACAGCATATACCAGCTGTGCTTAATTAGTAAAAAAAAAAAATCTTTTAACGTTTTAATGAGTTGAAACCTTCTAGCTTTAAAGATTAATGAACCAAGTATCTGTAATATATCACTAATTTTAATAAAATACTGTATATAAATACTAACCAATAGGTTAAAAGTTTGTTGGTAATGTAATTTAATCAATTAGTAAAATGATTACAATACAGTATGCAGAGTTGCGCATTTCTTTGTCAAAAACTAGAATAATTACTGAATAAGACTAGTAATTTAGGGTTTTTAAACTGCTATGTTTTCTGTAAAGGCATGCAAGTGCATTGCAAGCCTTATGACCTGGAATAATAGTTTTATAGTTACAGAATAACATTAAAATCACATTAAACATGGAACAACACACAGAGTGTTCCTTGTCATACATCACACAATTGAGAAGATATTTAGAGCACAATCTATCATTCACCAGGTCTTTCATATAGAGTGAGAACAGTGAAGTTACTTTCATCAGCCTAAATAAAAGTGTATGGTCCAGTATAGGAGGCAACACTGCATTAACAACAGTATTAATGATCAGTCAAAGTAAATATATTTGGGTGCAATTGTTGAGCAAAGGACAATGGACAAATGCCAAAGAAACGGTTATTCTTAACTACACGCATCTGTGCTAAGAACGCACACACGCACGCACACACACAAACAGTCACAAAAAAAAAAACTTGGGGGGGAAGTGTAGAGAGTCAAGAGCCATCTCTTCCTGCAATATACCCCACAGAAATCAGAAAATCTAATTTGTTATGAATAATGTGTCGTATTAAATGTAGCTCTTACATCCATCTAGAGCATAGATGGATGGATTCATCTAGAATATTATTATGGTGTATGCTCGCCATTTTGTAGAACTTTTACAGTCAATATAAAATCTAGGGGTGATATTTTCATCCCATCCTTGCGTTATGCAAATGCCACAAAATTAGCAAAGTGCACTATGCAAGGTCACAAACATACAGTTATGAAGTAATATTGTTTTTAATAATATCTGTAATATTTATAAAGTATACATAACATGGCAAATGAAACAGGATGAAACTAAGTCCAAAGCCACGTCCAGTATCAACAATTCAAATGAGACCAACAAACAAAACAAAAATGCATAGCACAAACACGAGTGCAAAACATCCAGCTCTGCTTCATCATAATACCTCCACCTGGCCTAGAGATGGAGTACAGGCGGCGGAGATGTCCTCCAGAGTCCACGTGTTCTTCCGGTGTGGGAAGGGAACAAGGATGGAAAGAGGGAGGGAGGGAGGACAGATGGAAGGAGAGAAGAGGCTAGCTATTGCAGGTGGGGGCCCCACAGGAAGAACAGGATGCGGGGTTACATAAGAGAGTCCTCCCTGCTGATGCTATGTCTGCAGTCGCCCCCCCGCCGCCACCACCAGTCCCCCCAGACACAGCTCTAGGTGTCGTCCTCCTCAACCAGGCGGCTCTCCACCACCCTCTTCCTCAAGGCCTCGTCCTGGAAGCCCTGGCCCTCCGGAGAGCCCCTCCTGGTCCTCCACACCTCGTCCTGCTCCCTGTCTTCCTCCTCCTCGTCCTCGTCGTCATCTTCTGCGTCGGCCTCCTGCTCCTCCTCCTGCTGCAGGATCAGTCTGGCCTGCTCCGACGGCTGTTTCTCTGTGAACACAGGCCACAGATAAATACCGGAATTCCTCAAATAAATGCTGGGATTCAATCACAAGCCAGGTCTCAATGGTTGATACGAACAATTTTTTTTTTATTAAACAGGCTGCCAAATACAAAAAAATCATTGAATACATTCCTGGTGTGTTAATGTCTATGGCAACTGTAATTTGTAGTTACATACTCATGCTAGTAGATGGCAATAACTACATTTGAATCAACATGCCAACAGTCAGTGCCAAGTGGTAGAATGTGTATACCGGTACTATGGCCAAGTATAGAGTTCAGACTAGAGCAGCATGGCATGTATAATGTACCGGTATTGTAAAATTCATGTGTTGCAGTATGCAAGGAGCTCTGAAGATTCATTTATTAAGGTAAGCTGCAATGTTATGTTTGAAATCCTGGTGGCATTTGATTCATTCTGATTCACTTTACTTTGTCGTCCTTTAAAACATCTTCATCTATCTAGCGAACCATTTCTTGTTACATCATCCTTCGCTCCGAAGACAGCTGGAATGGAATTTCTCAATGAGAGAGAATAACAACTTTTGACTCTGAATATAGATTACTCGCAATGGCTTATTCCTTGACACATTAACTCATCAGATCTTGTTTTTTAGCCCTATAGTGTAAAAGGGGTTTAGATGCATAATTCCAATAAAGTATTCAGTATTATATCAATAACATTATGTCAGGCGAAAATGAAAAAGATATATATTTATGCTGTTTTTGATCTTAATGTACTATGTCATCCACATGGAAAATTTAACCTGAATTGAAATCTCACAAGTGTTTCCTATAGTTTAATACCAAAATGACATGACACATACATGCTTCACTTTACACCAGTTAATGTATGGGCATGTTTTTCTGAGAGAAAAGAAACATATCCAGGGAGCTAGGGATGAAGACATTTTAATCCCATCTAGCTGTTATTATGCATATATGCATATAATATGGAGGAAAAGTAAGGAAACACGGTGAGTAGGGGAGAATGGGCATAACATATAAGTACTGCCTGGCCTGCCTATAGTCATTTATTAACTACTTCAATTTTATAGATATTAAATCATTTTTAATTAGAGCTACTTTTTTGTAGTTTGAAGTATAAGAAGAAATAAATTAGGCAAAGGAAAAATGTATATTGCGCGCAGCCCCATCACGATGTATTACTGTAGACATCGTCTGATGCCAAATAAGTAGACATTGATAAACCCTACCCTGGCCACTATTTGAGGAAATACTACAAACTCTAGAATAATGATGAATAATTAATAATTAAAAATGTACATTATGTTTTTATATTTTATTTATGATTATTCCAGCATTACAGCTTGTGATTGTACTTGTAAGCTAAACGGTTTGGTTTTGCTATACTTACTCTGGTAATAGTCCGAAGATGAGAATCGGTGTGATGGGAAGACAAAATCTGCAATGAACACCAGTATCTGGATAAACAAATTAACATATACTTCAGTGTAATTCAACAGAGCTATAAGACAATTATGTCCAATCAAAGGTCCTGCACTGTAACTCACCAATCCCAAAGCAAGGCCAGAGAAGAGAGTAGCCAAGCCAAAGATAACATATGAGCCCCAAACGGGAATCCCCAGCTGCTCTGTCAAGTAGTTATGACAACGCTGGAAAAAACAAAGAAATACACACATTTATGTATTCCAGGCAGAGCTCGATCTCAGTCTCTTACTCTCAAAGTAACATGCACTCACCCTGATAAACATGGAGAGCTTGAACAAGGCAGACATCGCATTCATTCTGCAAAAGACAGGAAAATATGTCAGTTGCGTAAAAGATAATGTTCATTAAATAGTCAAGCATGGCAGGGCACAATTGCATTATGTTCCTCATAAATGCAATGTTATTACTTTTTGCTACATATAAAAAAAAAAATACATACAGAAAAGAAGAGGGGCCAAACCAAGAGGAAATTGGCTCAATGGCTTGCCACTTCTGCTCATCAACGAAACTAAGGAAGTCATCTTTGGTTCGAGCCCCTTGATATTTCCGGAAAACACCATCCTTACAACTGGGGAAAAGAAAAAGATTAATTAAAAAAGTCAAAAGAAATACAACTGTAGCAGTAGTGTAATTGTTTTTATACTATAGTACAACATATATTACATTAGCAACAGTGCAACAACTGTTTTGTACAGGGTTTTCTGCTGACCTAATCATACTAGGCTGTGCAACATTAGAGACAGGAAGTTACAAACTCACAGTACACCACTCTTAACCACAAAACTTACTGATAGATGGTAGGAAGTGAGGTGATGATGAATCGACCGCTCAAACCTTAAAAAGGACAGTGGTGTATAGTTAGTGTAGAAGAACTAACATTCTTACACTTGAAACATACAGCTTCTAAGAATGAAGTTCGTAGAGTCCATATGTAACGGTGGCAAGCTGGTAGCGCTGTGCAGTAAGTTTTGTAAACCTCATTCTTCATCACCTTATGAACGCTTTAGTGAAAGATGCTAGCGCCCTTTAAGCATTTCTTGCTAACAAGTCTGCCTCTTAATCCGGGGGAACTGGGTTTGTGTTCCGGTCGGACGTATAAAAATACAAACAAATAGGTAATTTAGCAGAAAAGTACTGTACAATTACAAGCAATCATCAGGTAGGGTTAGGCATATTGTTCAAGGATGCTTACAAGTAGGCCAACTCCAGGGATCAAACTCATGACCTTTCTGGGTGGAAAGTCAACCACCCAATAGACCTACCATACCCAGTACCTACACAACTAAACTGTAGAAGCAATGGCTAACATTGGTGTGTGTGTCTGAAGTATTGCTCTCTAAGTAGTTATGGTTAGGCCTACCAGCTTGTTCAGTCACGTCCACCTTGGCTACGTTCACCCCCATGTCCTCCCCCCACGCAGCAAACTCACTCCACACAGGCTGGAGCTGCTGGCATGCTGGGCACCAGGGTGCAAAGCTGGGGAAGATTTAAGACAGGGCACACACACTGGTTATGATAACAGTACAATCATACACATCAATGTCAAAATGACATAATTTCGTCTTAGTGTAATGCCCACTGTAATGTTTCATAGTGTGCATAATTAAACATTATTATTACTTATATTAGTCTACACAGAGCATATAGCTGGATACAAAAGTTACTGTTAGCAAAGCTGCGGTGTCATAGCTGACATACAATAACATTCAATTATATAATATGGCATGTCTGCTGAGCCGCCAAATGAAGGCTGTTATTCAAGCAATTCAAAAACGCGAGTTAAAGATCATCTTAATATAACTATTACGATGGCTGGCTAGCTAGCTGCTTATCTGGACGTTTAGCACATACTGTACAGTAGAGCTAGAATGCCACTCACAATTCAATCATCCATTCTCCTGACAGAATATCCTCCCAATTCCCGTCAGTAATGTCTTTGAGACTATCCCGTTTAGCCAACACAGGCTGCGACGTCAAACATATTGCTAGAAAAAAATAGCATATCAATGTCAAATGATTTCTTTGCCTGGGTAAAATAAACATTTGCTCGCCAATTCTGCTGGTGAAGAGGCACGCCATGTTGAAGTTTAGTGACAGCCCTCTCATTTCCGGGATGCGGCCGTCACAACCGTCACAACCATGTGAACGAGGAAACATGGAAATACTTATGAAAAACTATGAGGATCAAAGAGACAAAAAAGAAAGATGTTATGGCTGCTGAAATTGTGTAGGCTATGTTGTAGTTAGGAATGCATAAATGTGTTTCGATTCAGATTGTAGTCCATATGCTTTTCATTTCCTTTATTTCGTTTATCTCTCTCTCGTTTTCGCTCTCTCTGCTATCCATCTGAGACATGAGAAGGGTCCATATTCATATAGAACTATGGCTGCTGCAACTAAGAGTGTTGCCAGCCTAAGATTCTGTTGCCGAAATAACGGTAGTAAATAGCTTGATCTATCCCTCTCACCGTGCTACGTTTTGCAGCCAGTAGGTGGCCCTGTTTTATCATAAATATCATACCATGGAAGATGGAGAAACTGACTATTTTGCAAGATGAATGTGTAGCCTACAGTATGTGTATAGGCTATGTTCTGCTGCTGTAGCCTATAATTTAGTGTGCAGGCTATGCCAGCAATATAACGTGAGACAGAGAGTGCTCCAGATGGCATCCCTGCTTTTCATAGCTTATTCCAAATAATAACGTTATCATGGCCAACAACCTGCAGGGAGCTTCTGTTGGCAACCAGTTATCAGAGAACCTCACGTTCTAAAAATACCCCGTAGATTAGGCATTAGGCTATATTCTTTTGAAAATGTTAAGATAACCTTTGTATAGCACGTTTCTGATGTTTCAATATTGTTTAGTGAAATCCAGTTTGAACTTGAATAAGATTAATTCATTTTGATGAAAGAAAACATTATAAAAATATCTAGGCATAGGCCTAAGAATAACACTAGGCTAATGCCATTTATAATTTGCTACAAATATACTGGGGTAATTACACAGGACCTAATTAATGGGAGAGTGCAGTGCGCTTGTAAATTATTTATTTTTGAGACAGCTGCCTTGTCAAACTGCTCAGAGATGCTTTGTGTCCATGTGACAGCAAGGAGAGACAATTCACTTCAAAGTTTGAAGTATGATGGTGAATGAAAAGTGACAGCATTGAGGCAATAGAAGAGGTATGCCACATGGGCTCTTATGTGTGTGCCTCTCATACAATGACAAAAAGCCTACATAGGCCTACTACTTGGTTGGAGACATTATTCTATGAATGTCATTTTTTTCTTTCCCACATGTCCATTTTTCATTCAAACTGAAAGCCTCTCCTCCCCTTCCTACCTCCTATCTGCTATGATCAATCAATTTACAATTAGGTCAATTATAACATTTTACAATTACTGTACATCATTTACAGTATATTAGAGAGAAGATTAAGATATACTGCCCTTCTTTTTACTATTACTTGAGTAATAGTATTTGCTAGTGTCAGTGCAGCCATCTCTCAGTAGTCTATAGTAGGCAAGCACATAGCCTATGTCCACTCACACCTGAGAGATGGAGATATAGGTGAGGTGAATTGCAGATGGTCAGCGATGTTTCAGATGTTCTCAGCATCTGGAGCCACCAGAGCTTCTAATAGCTATGGGTTCTCCTGTACAGCTTACTCTACTCATAAAGAGCACACATGTAGAGACCCCCGCAGCAAACTTCTGCTATGCAAACATAAAGTAACCTGCTTAACTAAGCATTGTTAATTAAGGGACATTTGATTTCAGCAGACATACTGTATATGTAAAGTTAGAGTGGCAATTCAAATAATATTGGAATTGTCCCCTCAAATATATCGTTTCTTGGTATTATACCGCCACCTACTGGTGTATATACAGCTTTTGCGAAAACCAAATCTGGAAAACGAAATAAAGCTTGCAAATATATAGGTTTTCTTGGTATAGGTCATGTTTTTTATTAAAATTAATGTACTAAATGGACAAGCTATGGTTTAGGAATTTTGTTCAAGTATACAGGTAGTCAAACACCTAGACCACTAGACTATCCAGCTCTCTTAAGACAATCTCTACTTACTCATATTCTCATGTTTTTTGGTTTAAATAATTAATTAATAAATTTTAAATGGCATTAAAAGGTGCTGAGAAGTGTTGCAATAATCGTTCCCCCACACTGCCATTCACCATGCATTACAGATTTCAGCAGAAACTGTCTGTATCTTATTGCTCCCCTCTGTTCTGATTTTACATTTTAATGCTGTTTCATTTCCACGACACAAACAACTAACTGACTGTTGTTTTAATGGTCTTTAGAGCTGCACTATACATCATCCCACTTTCCTGAACACATGCATTCTCTTATCCGTAGAGTCGGAAGAAAAATGAGTGAGCAAGCTAACCGCTGTCTCCAGCCTGGCAGCCCACAGAGGTGTCACTGTGTCAAGCTATTGAGCCCTCTGGCCATTGATTAATGACTCTCTGTCCTCCCATAAAGCTCAGTCCCCTTGTGGTAGCCCTGCTTTGGCATTTGTTTTCTGCCTGTGTGTCACCTGAGGGTCCAATGTGCATTTCGCGCTCCTTTACAGAATGCACAGCAGCATGTTTAACAGGATGGATTGCAGAATAGAGGATACGAAGTTCAGATGTTAAAACCTCTAGGTCCATCTGATTTAAATTGGCAATATTTAAAGTTTTTTTTGTTTTTGGAAGATATTTCTTTTTATTCAGGGACACAGCCTTTTAAATGAAATAAAGGTGTAATGAGTTATCCCAAATATAGAAACCTAATCAATATTGATGTTTTAAGTTGCTATTTGCAAAACAATTTCAGATGGAACTATTCATATTTAGTCTGTATGCATTGAGGATAGTCTATCTTAAACATTTGAACAGTATACAGATGCGGGGAGGGTAATTCCACACGAAGCCCCTGCTCTCAGTGCAGTATTTCTCTGTGTCGGCATGGGTAGCCCTGCAAAGTGAAGAAATCGTACTCACGTGTTGAAGGAAGTAAATGCGTAACACACTGACAGATTCCTCTGCTCATGAAGGAGATGACCAATGGATTTCAATGTATAAGCACCATCATAGGATGCAATGTGATTTATGGAAATAGATTTCATAGCTGAAGAACCAGTTATAATGGTGTCATATTTCACGCTACAGTTCATATTTTGCTGCATGTTAACCATGAAGAATCAGAGTGAATGCAGAACCCTGGCTGTCAATCACAACAGAAATGATACAAGTGCAGCTGTGGCAGAAGCCTCTAGTTCAATGTTACAACAAAGGCCAGTGTCACATTTGATTTCATTCATTGTGTGTGTGTGTGTGTGTGTGTGTGTCTGTCTTATTGTGTATACACACCGGTATGTGTTCTCAGACCCGAGTGTGTGCGTCTCGTGTGTCCGTCAAGTAGATTCCCCTGGCTTAGTTGTCACTGCAATGCTGAGAAGTTCCGAGCCAGCAGCAGAGCTTCAGTGTCGCAGTGTGCCAGGCAGGGGGAGGGGCAATCTGTCACGTCGTCATGACGCGGCGGAAGTAGAGGTTAAACTGGATCAGTCGGTCACTAGGCTGGAGAGCATGCACGATCTGCTGAGCTCATCTCAGAGAATGAATATACGCTAGAAACAACTAGTGAATCATTACTTACACATGACTGACATTTTCTATATCTCTAAAGGACATTAATTATGGATTGGTTATCTATATATTGGTTATCTTTCCCCTCTCTCTTTCTCTCTCAGTATGCAGTAAATGTGTCAGGTCACAGTAGGGGGAAAATAAACTCCTCTGATTGTGATTGGACTTGCACGTGTAGAAGGAGGCCTGGATTAATTTGATAGCAAAGAGAGTTTATCCTACAGAGTTCTCACAGCTGGTACTGTATTCAATCCAAAATTGTTAGGAAAACAAGTGAGCATTTCATAGGAAGTTTCAACTAGTTGCTACAAATTGTACTCCAGCCAATAGCCTTACCACAATTGCTCAGTTCCACAGGCCTTAGGTTATGAGGCATCTTTACTGGGTTAAAAAGGGTATAGGTTAGTGCAATCATCTACAGCCATCTCATAAACACACAAACAAGTCATTATTATTATTATTACAACAACACATTTTATTTCATTTGAGAATACAGTATATTTCAGCAACAATCACATTACTATGTTGGAGTACATTGCTAGTGAGCTTTAATTTCAGATATCTCTAAACGTAAATGAAATTGTTCCTGCTCAGCCTTCAGTCAATACTAGGCCTATACAGCTATCCCTCACATTCACACATCTTCTCACACATTAAGGGTGACTCTCCAGCACGGTCGGCAGATTCATCACCAGTTCTGAAGGTGAAATCAGAAGGTGTCAAGCATGCGTGACAGAAAAACAGTGAAACAAATGACACGTTGTAATTGCCATTTTCTGCTATCTGATGTGCTGTTAATGGCATATTTAATGACCTGACTGGAGAATTCACAGAAAGATATTCATGACAGAACTCAAATGATCCCTTTTTGATAATGAAGGAATTTGTATGTACATATTTATTGTATATGTACAGTTTTATGTACTGTATGTACAGTATGTATGTAATGTATTTATCTACAGTAATAATAACAATAATAACACATTTTATTTATAGGCACCTTTCAAAGAACCCAAGATCACTTTACAAGACAAAAGTAAATAACAATGTAACAATAATTAAATGAATAAAAAACAATAATACAGTTCATAAATGTGTGTGTGTATGTATGTATCTATGTATGTTTGTATGTAAATATGTGTGTGTGTGTGTGTGTGGGTGTGTGTGTGTGTGTGTGTGTGTGTGTATGTATGTGTACTCTTGTGCTTTACCTGCAGTAGGCCTATTACATGTGCACTAGTGTTTATGTGTTTATGTGTTAAACTGGCATGAGGTCTATTGATTGTGTCTGGTTGTCAGGCCATGTTACAGTAGTGAGATATGGGTCGATAGAGACCTTGCTTTCTTTATGTGCAATATGAGGATGACAGCTATCAGGTCCACTTTTATTCTATAATAATAGTATAATATTAATAATAATAATAATAATAATAATAATAATAATAATAATAATACATTGTCTTATGCAGCTAGCACTCAGTAAAGGGATGTTATATAAGGCAGCTTTCCTTACCTCTAAGACTTCCCCATGCCCATCTATGTGCACAGTGGTGATTCAGTTATAATGACGTTCACACACTGGTGCCTGGAGAGGAAGGATGGCTGCAGGAGACAAGTGGGAGGATAGGAAGAGCAGGAGGCAGCTTGAATAGTAGGAGGTGGGTAGCACATAGTGCCACATACCAACACACACATGCACGCACGCACACACGCTCATTCACATTTACAACAACCTGTACAAGATATATGTATTTATAGATGCGCATGCCTAGCACAGCCAACATGACTAAATTGTATTTATTTTTATAAAAATACATCACTTCCTTTGGATAATGGTCATCTCAATATTTGGCATATTGCCAAAATGTCTTGAAATCACACATTCATTTCTCTTCTCAAGAGCCTGATACACTTCCACATTTGATTCATATGTTTTCACTGTATGTAAAATGCCTTATTAATCTATCAAATATAAATATACATCCTACATACATATACATTGGATGCTGGATGGCAAAGTAAACTAATTATTGATTAATTTAATTAATGTCTTAAAAAAAAGTGTAAAACCAATGTAGGTATACTATCGAGTGAACAAGTAAAATTAACATATACTTTGTTATAACATGTGTTATACACTATATAATGTTGTATTCATATACTATAAAATGTAGGCTAAATTCTTCTAGCGTAAGATGATCTTATGGAGATGGATGTGCTTGGACTTTCCGATTTTTTTGGGATCTTCCTGTGATACCACATGGGAGACCTTTATCCAGTAAAATGAAAGGGATAAACCTCTACTTTATAGATTGTTGCTTTGACCAAGATAAAACCTCTATTCTGGTTACTTTGCCTCAAAAAGGCTACAAATAACACCTTATATTTAAAGGTATAGTGGCCCTATAACTGGTTAACTGAAGATACCTGTAGATAGTGGAAGTACTGCAGGCTATATTGTACATATACTGTATATATGGCACGTGGCTTATTTTACTAAGGAAATCCTTCCGAAAAAACAGAAATATTTGGAAAATGGCACGTGGCTTTAAGATTCACGTGCCTTTCAAAACTGAAATTAAAACATACAAAAAAACATGTATAGCTTTATGTCCTTTTGAAAATATACAGTATAGTTTCAGGGAAAATGTGATTTCACACATAAAGGCATTTTATATAGTTTCCCTGGGGACTAACTGATACCTTTCTAATCTTCTTGGTTACTGGTGGCTAGTATTCCTTTGGGAGCTGTTCAGCTCTCTGATGGCCATCAATTAGCAAGCCAAAGATCAATGGTTACCATGCCAACCCCTATAATTTCACCCAGGGCATAAAGGGGGAGTCAAACACAGAGATTTTCTGACAGATATGGGGTAGGTGGACCATGAAGTGATTAGGAAGGAAGGATGCAAGGAAGAGTGAAAACACAGGACAGGAATCAAGGAACAAATGGGTGAACAACAAAGAAAACATGAACAGATAAGGACAAAACAACAAAACAAAATAGCGTTTTGTTGATGGAAGATAACACAAAGGTGTCCTGCACATGAAATAACTGTTAAACACTTTTACTGAACAATAAAATGGAAGAAAGAAACAGTCGACACAGCTATGGAATCTGATATCATTTTGGGTATGTTTATGAGTTTTAATCCCAAGGCTGCACTCCAAGAAAGAGCTGTAGGTCACTGTATGTAACAGTTTCACCCATACATGGACTCTCCATATTTGACAACAAAATGTAGTGGGTTGTGACGAAAAGAGAGCTGAGCAGGAAGGCAAAGCTCTCGATCTTCCGGGCAATTTTTGTTCCTACCCTCACCTATGGTCATGAAGGGTGGGTCATGACC
>JAODTR010093925.1:0-13744 GCA_025399935.1 Amblyopsis rosae | reverse complement strand
ATATATGTGTATATATATGTGTATGTATATATATATATATATATGTATATATGTATATATATATATATGTATATATATGTATATGTATATATATATATGTATATATATATATATGTATATATATGTGTATATATATATGTGTGTATATATATATGTGTATGTATATATATATATATACACACGTTTACAGTTACAAGTGTGAACAAATGTAAGACAACATTCACACAGCTAGAAGAAGCTGTTTATTTAAACGTAAAATACAATCATTCAATTGCTATAAAAATAGAAGCAAGATATGTGACACTGAGATTACAAATATGGCTGTTGACAGCCTGGGTGTCTTGGGTTCAGTTTAGCTGAACCCAGGGGAAACGTAAACTGGGTGCAGAGCTAATGCAATGTTTCCTGTAAACAAAATACAAACATAAAACCTAAAATATTGTAGGACTAAGGTGACAAACAAAAAGCTAGGATAAGTGGTGAAAGAAACACGATGGGCTGATATGTGTCAAATGTTAATTGAAAATATGGTTACTAAACTAGGTATGTTGCTCAGGAGCCAATCAAAGGTTTCCTTGTGACATTAATGAAAGGCCATTATAAAAACATCTGATTGTTTCATGCATTTATCTGCATCATCTCATTTCTCAACATCTTTTTAAATTTTAAAGTAGACCTGGAAGTACACCTAATAATCCCATTTTCAAACATACCTAGAATCTGACAATATTTTAGTTGGTGCAATGGATTAGCCTATTTTGTAAATTGTCATTGGTTACATTTAGCCTAACTGATTAGATGAAATCAGAGACCTATGTGTGCCAATAATGGTTGAATACTCTATAAATGTAGTCTTCTGTAGGCTTGTAGGCCTATAGTATGGAGACACTATAGGCTTTTTCTACTCTTACGTGAGTGTAGTATATATAAGAACTATTAGCCTTATAAAGAAAATAAAGATGGGATGGGATATTCAAGAAACGTTACTATCTTGTTTTACTTTTTCCTGAGAAATAATACAAGTAAGATATGTAGTTAACAAGAAAACATGCAAAGCTACAGCGTTGGTAAAAGAAGGGGGAATCATGCACTCCTTAAGCCAGAGCAAAGCAGAGAATGTGTCTTCAGAGAAAGTATAGCAGGAGAGAAATTAGGCAGGAAAAACAATGACACAAAAAAATAATACTGATCACAACATATAGACAACTGGACAGAAGTAGAAGACACCAAATATAGTGAAAGGAGTATTGATAAGTTATCTCTGAAAGCTGTAATGAATAATTATCAGATGGTATTAATACAGTAATTACTACCTGCAGTATGTAGGCCTATTACATGTAGGCTATATGTCACAACCAATGTAAGTGAGAATGCCCTATATGGGGGAATTAAGCAGGAAAAAAAAACATTTAAGGAAATGGACAAAATCGACAGAAGATAAGTGAACAAACAGATCAGAAAATCCCAACAGAAATGTGAGTTCCAAGAGTCATAAGAGGGAAAGATGGACTATGAATAGGCCAGGGTAGCAAATAAATAATAGTTAAAAAGTCAAATGAGATAACAAGATTCTATGATATCTTTGTACTTGCGTAATGTGAACGATGCCTAGTATAGGGTTAGGAATCACTTCTAACTGACTGCTTGCTTTTGATGGGAAACTATCAGATGAAACCCCCCACACTGGTTGGTCAATGTGGTGGCAGATGAACTAATCATCTTTCTCTTAATGTAACTCATCATCCAAAACACTGATGTACTAATACTAGATTTGAATGTGTAAATATATTAGCAAGGAATGGCTGAAAATGGAATGCATCAGCCAACATCTTGTATCTTTATTATCTCATTTGAAATGATAGAAATTACAGAAAACAAGTGTAGCCACACACTCATTAGACAAAATACAGTAGTATTTTAGTATACACTATTGAATTAATAGTGTATACTAAAACAAAGTTGCAGATGTGCAGAAAAAAATAAACCCTATAAGCTATTGATAATTTACCAGTTATTAGTGATTTCTGTGCAGGTTACTGTTGATTTTCAGTGATTGTGTAGGATAGCTATGATTATATGATAACAAAAACACGTAAAAGAGGTAGGTTGTTAAAAATGCAAGATAAATGAAGGTTTGTCTAAACAGGAAACGTAAATATAAAAAAAAATAAAAAATAAAGATTCACCGTGTCACAGCTGTCTTTCATATTAATTCTAAATTGAAATGGTTTGACCCCCCCCCCCCCCACACACACACACACACACACAACAGGTTTTTGATTAAAACATCCCAGAGTATTAATTTTAAAATGTACAATTTGACCCGTGAAACTTAGTACACCCAGTAGACAAATCATTAAAACCATTCTCACAATGTTTTGCACTCCACCATTTTTAACCGGACTTAATAGCCATTTAGCCTAGAGTAACTTCAACTGTCTGTTATTGAGATCCAGCATCCTCTGGGTACCTGCTTAACCCTTAGCATAAGAAAGAGCAAATGGGTCCTACGGTATTTACAAGCATTCAGTTCATTCAGAGTCTGTCTAGCAGAGGTTGTCAGGGAGAACGTGGCCATAGGTCAGCCAAGTCATCGGGCATCTCAGTAAGGGGTAAACCGGTTGTATCCTCCTCTGTATAAGCTGGCCTACAACATAAGCACATAAGAAAAAAGATGGTGTGACCAACAGCCATTTAGTTGTCTATACAGTTGTACTATATTTCCCGTGGTTGGGTGTTAACATTACTAACCATGGTTCCAACGCCATATGTTGCTGTTGGGCCGACTGAGTGGTGGTACGGATCTGCAGTTGTGGCATAAACCCGCCCATATCTGAGAAAACGTTGAAGAACGTACAAAACTGAATACCGTATTGCAGTAATCTATAGCAGCGGTTTTCACACCCGCCCTTTCTCTTACCCGTCACTATAGGTTGCTGTGGCAGCAGATGCTGATTGGGCCACTCTGTAAGCTGCAGGATAGCTACCCTAATATGAGAAAGAAATATAACGATATTAACAATGCGATTGCTAAATAAAACAATGTATCAAAGGCATATTCCTTGTCTCCATATATAACCTCATTTCACTGTAAATGTCACATGCCCCTCTCCCACCTGAGTGGCTAGTACTACTCTCTACTCCTCCCTCTACCTCTACAGCTATAAACCGTGAGATGGAAATCTGGGGTTATGGAGGTGTTAAAACACAATAAAGGAGTTCACCTTTAGTTAGGCAAACTGTGGATCACTTACATAGACCTCTGCTCCATATAATCCCTCTTGGTATACCACACTAAATAGGGAAGGAAAATAAAAACATTAAATCATCTTTCTGTAGATGGAAACACTTGATTTATGATATCTGGTAAGAGCATTGGTTCTCAAACTACGTGTATGGAACCCCCAAGGGTTCGCTGGATGCTACTAAAATGGGGTATGTCACGAGATAAAGCTAAAATAAATGGGGGTAATTACAGGGGTAAGAAAGCGTTTGAGCACCACTGCGATAGAGGACAAGCGCTTAGAAGCCTCACCCAGGGTAGGCCTGCAGAGCAGTAGTTGTGGCTGCAGATGCCGCACGAATGGTGTTGTAGACGGCCCGGCCACGCCCACGCAGCGTAGAGCCCCGATAGGCCAAGGTGGGAGCTGCTACTTGGTAGGGAAAGCTGGCAACTAAACGGAAGGGGGAGACCCAGTGAATAAAAGAGTCAAGGTCCTAAATATAACAACATAACACTGTGACTAAACAGCAATAACAACATCCATATAAGAGCATCCCCTTCCCTTACCAGTGTAGAGTTCAGGGGCATACATGGCTCCCATTACAGGGTTGATCTTCCATCCAGATGCTACAAAGGAAAAACATATTTAATCTTACTATCCTTAATGAAATGTGGGGGTAAATGAATAAAAGTGACTTCTTACTTGAAATGTCGCCATTAACAAGAGGCGTCTGGGGCTTTTTGGTGACAACTCTTGCAGTGGCATTATTAACCTGAGGACATAATATATAAATATGACAAGGAATGATTGAATATGCAGCATGACATTGGGTAACGCTTGTGATGTGGACAAATGCTCCCTCACCTCGATCTTCCTCCCTTCTACAATTGTGCCATTTAGCTTTTCTCTTGCTCGGTCTGCCTCCATTGCACTCTCAAAGGTCACAAACCCAAATCCCTGCAATCACAATCAGATTTCGATTAGTACAGTGTTTATTATCCAGAAAATCCTATTCATAATATCCCAATAATTTCCACGCAGCTCACCTTTGACCCTCTCTCATTGAAGATGATTTCCACGTCCAGAATCTTGCCAAATTGCTAAAAACCAGAATGCCAGATGTTTATTAAACAGTATTTGGAATTTGGCTGACACTAATAGAGGATCATCAGGTCTACCAACATGTAAGAAAGCGCTTGCATATCTCTACGGTGAATCTCTTACCCCGAACATCTGCCTGAGATCCGGATCTCTGAAGCGGAAAGGGATGTTGGACACATGAAGGCGTTTTGGCTGGGCTTTACCTGATCCCTCCTCCTCTCCACCACTTCCTGCCCCGCCCCCCGCAGACACAGACTGAGGGTCAGAGGTCACAGTAGCCAGGGCATCCTCCTGGTGACAAATAAAGGTTTGGAAGATGCAGAAGAGTGGACAGAAAGAAAAGAGGAGGATAAAGCAAGAGAAGCATGAGATGGGAAAAGGGTTGAGGATATTTGAGGAGGCTTAATAGAAAAGAAAGGAAACAATTAGATTAAGTATTCTTACATATACACAGACTATTTCTATGTACAGTAAATATTCAATACGCATCACACATACAACAATTGTTTTCAAGGAATCAACTGACCAAAACCAAGTTTAAAGAGCATTCAGCAACCCGTGACCCTTCTCAGGCAAAAATGTAAAAGGCGTGAACAGGAATACATTTTAGTGCGGCTTCTATAAATACATGCCTGTTAGATAGCAAAGAAACTCTATATTGTACTCTATGCTACATTAACACTCACATCAAAAGATAATGCCACCATAGTGAAAATAACAACAACATACATTCTCTTCACCTGTAGTAGCTGTGTTACATTCAGGTTGCAGCTGTGATTACTTTTGTATTACAGTAGGTTTACTCTGGTATTCCAATGTGGCCTAACTGATAAAAATCCTCCATGCAAAATGTGCGAAAATCAAAACATCCACCATCCCACAATGCACCACGATGCTGGTTTGTGTGTGTTGTACAACCTGCATCAACTCATGTTGTAAAAATATGACATTTTTAAAACAAATGAATGAGTCCAAACAAAAAATGAAGGTGAATGAAAAAAAAGAAAAGAAAAAAAAAAAGCTAAATTAATGTAGTGTGTTTCAGCAGTCATAAGGAAGTGCTAGAGCAGGCCACGAATGGGGAAAGGGGAAAATAAAAAAAAGTATAAAGATATTTTTATCACAACCACTTATGCAGAAGAAAAAAACGCAGTATTAGCATTTGAGTAGAGAAAAGGCACAGCAATAAAGCACAGAATGTCTTAAGTGCAGCAATAAAATGTAGATTAAACAAAACTTCACGGTGAACAAGGCAATGAACTTGCACAAAAAGCTCTTCAAGAAAGTGGGAGAGGAAGGCTACAGAGGCCAAGACTGAGTGTTCAAAAGGGGCAATCTGGGGTCACGGTGCCGCATTTTCTGCCAAGGGTTAAAGGTAATTTTTAACAAGTGACATAATTAATAGTGGGGAGTAGATACAAAGGGTGCTTAACAGACATTCACGCAGGGCGCTTTAGGCAGTCAAACACACAGTCACAAGCTACTGTATTACAAAAACAATGGCTTGCCATAGCTAACTACAGCAGATAGCACAGGTCCACACAAACACATCCTCTCACGCATACAGTAAGACAGGCCATAGGAGGTGGGTAGGGAGTTGGGGAGTGGAGGGTGGAGTTGGGTATGGTGTCATGTCACGATGCAGAATTGTTTTCTAGACCTGGGCGATATTTCAGAGGAAGGGGCCATCCGGTCAGCCCGCCCCTTTAGACCCCCCCTCCGTGGCGCCGTCTCAACTTTCCCCCGAAAATCAGGACGGACCTTGTATGTCAGGGGCTCTAGTAATGGGATATATAAATGGTGCCACAAAACACCCATTATGAGAGTAGAAAGTGAAGTGTGGTGATGTACGACAGGTCAAAAGTATAACCTGTTGTATAGCTCTTTTACATCTGCTCTTTTCCTCTGCCTCAAGCTAACAAAATAAAATGTCTACGACTACAAAGTTTCATTTTCTACCTCACGTGCAATGTGTCGCACTTAAATTAAACCATGCATTTATTATCAGGTGATTTCACAATTACAATGTTGAATATTTTTACTGTTTAACTGAACTAACTAAACTGTTTAATTAAACAAATAAAATGCCAGGACAGGGAGGAAAACATTAAACATAAAATGTATTTTCAACAACAGAGGACGTATCAAATAAATCGCCTTACAAGCAGATAGTGATGTATGTGAGCCTCTATATACACACACAAAATCTAGCCATACATATTCTTTTGCAAGGAGATATGATAGTATTTAAATCTACCTGAAGCATCAAAACCCTTTCTGACTTGTCTGGTTGATCTAATAAATAAAGAATACACATTCTCCATCACAGGTCATTTAGTCATATTGGACAAAACGTGTCACACTCACATCTATCAAACTCCACTTACCGTGTGATTGGATGCCAAAGTGTCTGCCCCCTCATGTTGAGGGCCTTGGTAAACTCTGAGCTGGGCGTGTTCTGGGTACTCTGAACTGGGATGGGCGGAGCTAAATTCTAAGGGCGGAAGTCTTCCTGCCGATGTGGGGGGTCCCTGTGGTGGATAAGAGGGGGGCGGGGCGTACACCTGTGGCATGGCAGGGTCAATACTGCCTGGGCCAGCATCCTGGGCAGGTCCCTGTGAATGAAACAGACAATGGGATTGGAATATGTGCCTAAAATCAGATATCAGTTACTGTAAGTCAGTGCATGTATGTCAACAAACCTGGACATCAAATGGGTTACTGAAAGGTAAACCATTCTGTACATACATTTTAATTAACATTTTAGCTTGAGCATTGATATATCATAGAGGGTTATAATATGTAAACCAATCATCAAAAGCAACTTCACAGAGTGCTCCAATGACAATTACTTGTTGTAATGTTGTATGCCTGACTGAAAAAAGCACATCTGTTTATAAGTTCAGGTAAACAAATGTCTAGTCTCTCAAATATAGCCTAGACACAAAAGAAGACAAAATAACTACAAATAAAATACACTTTAGACTCTAGAGCAACCAATGAAAGACATTTGATTTTTGGCTACTCCAGCATGAGACATGAAACCAACAAGCAAACAAGCAAACAAACAAGCTAAATTAATTATCTTACCCCTTATGCCGTATTCCTTGTTATCGTTGTTTACCCCCCACCACCATATATGCCTACTCATCCACCAATCAAATGCCCGAGCAACAAGGGCAGAGACCGTACCAGCTGTGATCATTTGCACCTGTCAATCACCTAATCCACCCTGTTGGTCCTTATTTACTTTACACAACCTGCCAGTGGACAATATATCACATAAAAGGTCTACTTTCAGAATATTAATTCCTGAGTTTGTTAGGTTATTTATCACGGGCATGATGGTTGGAGAAAGCAATCCACTCTCATTCACCTCAAACCTTTCAAAAGTTTGTTGGTTTCAAAATTAACTATTCTACAATATACATTTAATTTCTTTCTTGTTTTGTAGCCATTTCTCAGATGGTCATTCTCAAATATATCAAATGTATTATGTGGACAGCAGCAGCAGCAGCAGCAGCACATCATATCACATAACAAGATCATCTTTATTCCTGACTGAATGGCAGTCCAAGGCTGGCCTGGGATTCGTTCACACTTTTCTCCAGTGTCAATCTGTGCTACAGCCGCTCCTAAATCGGTCTGTCAGCTGTTGTGTTCAAGCGGTGTGAGGAATTATAGACTGAGATAAACGGATAGATACTAAAAAGTCACAAGGACACACGTGGCAGAAGGAGAAAGTGAAAATCAAAGTGGGTACTTACCTTTAAATATTATGCTATAGTATTGGATATTTTCACTTTTGAAGCCCCAAAATCCTTCTTAGCATGTTAGCATTAACTTTTTGTTTAACATAAACTACAATACTGAAATCCTATTATTATCATTATTTAGTTTATGCCTATAGCCTTCTCCATGGCTGACACTCATAAATTCCAATGAGTCTCAATTTAGCCTCTCAATGGCTGCCTTAACTATCAAGTAGTTGTATGCTATATCATTTGACTGGGATATATTTTCAGAACATGTCAACACGGACCTGTGCCTGTATACTGTCCTAACAAATCTGAAGCTCCCCTGGGAGATACAAGCAGCCTAGGGGGGAGATACAGTACACTACAATTTACCTTTCATCTTGCTTTGTAACCACGTAATCTCTTTTGATCAGTCTGTGATCATATGCAGTCATGTAGTGTCAGCAGATATAGGAACTTTTTTCATTTATTTCCCCCTTTCTCTCCTTCCCCCACTCAGCTGTCAGCTTGTGGTCAGAGGTCAACTGCTCTGAGCCAGGTGCATGCTGGGACAGCTGTCAGAGAATTTACTCTCAAGACAGTAGTAACTGCCCATGGAAACTACAGATGTGGCCTTTTTAACATTGGCCAAGTTGGAAAACACTAAATACATGTGTCACAGATTATTGAATGTGTTGTTAGTCGCATCAGATATAATCTGGTTCAAATGCATAACAACCCTTGTGTTCATTATCTTTGACTACAAGAAACAAGATAGACTCTTCTCCTGTTATCATCTGGCCAGCAAAGGATGGCTAAATATGGTCTGTGATACAATGAGAGAAGAAAGTACAGTAGCATTCCTTACACATTGTAGGTTCACAGTATGCCAGGGACTCTTCATACACACACACACGTGCGCGCACACACACACACACACACACACACACACACACACCCACGCACACCAGTGCCATTCAATTGAAAAAATATATATTACATGTTTACTACAATCTAAAATTGGCTGCATTTTTTAAAATTACATTAATAATTAATCTCATCTTGCAATATATTTTGCCTTGTATTAGCAAAGCTAAATAACTGCCTCTTATAAATCTCCATTCCACAGTGCCTTTACAGCTCTCCTTGTTAAATTATGACAACAATAAGGCTACGTTTCATCTAAATCTTATTTGAACAGAATAATCAATTTGAATGAATGTTGTTTTCTTCATGTTAATATATAAACACAAGACTATATATAAGCATAAATATAAATATATATATATATGCTAATATCTATTGTTTAAGCATTGTTTGTCTTAACATCACAGACTGAATGGGATTGAAAGAGATAATTTACCTGAACTATGCTGGGGTAACAGGAGGCTGTCTGTGGATAAATGGGCAGTCCATATGGCTGGAGAATCACAGTAGATGAAGAAAGCATAGCCCGAGAAAAGTGCAAAGACACGCTGTTGACTATCTGAAGAGAAACCGAGAGAACCTCTGTGAGCAGCCTACGTTAAGTTGGTCATTCTGACAGACAGAAACACATGCTCAGGGTCCCGTTTCAGAGTTATATAAATAGGCACCCCCGTCCTTCTCTTTGAGTTTACCTCCTTATCTTACATTCTCACACCAACATGTTATTATTGTGTAGCCTATTAATTGATACAAAAACTATAATATCCATGATGTTGGTGCCTCTTTGTATTTTGGCCTACTGTAGATTTGCTAAACACACACACACACACACACACACACACACAATTAATAATAATAATAATAATAATAATACATTTAATTTGAGGACGCCTTTCAAAACACTCAAGGACATCATATATTGTACATATATATATAAAGATATAAAACATTTTGGTATATAATACAGTTGTGTACTTTGACTAAGGCAAGAACATACATTATTAAAAAGTAGTTCATACTGTCTGGGGAAATAACATCCTTTGAATTTGTTAAGGCACATTTTCGCTTCTGCGTCAAAGCTTTGCATAACCCCTTAACATTTACTCACTAATGGTAGCAATCATGGAAGAATTGGAATATTGTGAGGTTTCCAAATTAACCAGCAGAGGGAGCGCGAGGGATATATGCTACTGCTACTTCCGTCTGCATGTGCTGATGGGATATGTAGTTTATGTAATTGCTATAAATATATCGTGCTTTCCGTTCCACGTCCTCTTTACTTACTGCGAGAGCCTGAGGAAGTCAGGTAGGCTAAATGCCATTTTTTTTATTTTATTATGGTGAAGACGTCCTATAGTGTGAATCTACAAGTAGAATCATATTTTAAAAGTATGTAATTAGCGTATTATTCTTTGATACCATAGTCTTAGTATTTTTTGCTATATACTAGCGGCTAACGGCTAGGCGCGCTAACAACGTGGGCCGGATAAGTGCTAGGTCTTCGGTAGTCTGGACAGTCAAAGCACTGATTATGAATTATTTATGTGCACATTGAATGTACTTACTTTCACCGAAATCCATGCCTCTGCATTATGTCTGACAATAAAGTGACTATAGAGGCCTATTGACTGATCTTACAGAATTGGCATGCGTAGTATTCTTGAACTAGCTGTAAATGATTAACACTTTAAAATTGATTATAGTTTGGTTAATGGGAGATTATATCCACAGGCTAAGCCACCATGCCAGTTGCCAGGAGCTGGGTTTGTCGCAAGACTTACGTCACACCACGCAGACCCTTCGAGAAGTCCCGTCTTGACCAGGAATTAAAACTTATTGGTATGTCATTACCGTATTTGATAAAGTTCTTGAATAAATTACAAACTAATGCATGCAATTAAACTAATGTTGTGTCGGTGCTTATTGGTGCTCCAATTATCTTAATTCCATTTTGACTGTCTCTTGATCGTTTTAGGTGAGTATGGGCTGAGGAATAAGCGTGAAGTGTGGAGGGTAAAATTCACCCTAGCCAAAATTCGCAAGGCTGCAAGAGAATTGCTTACTCTGGATGAAAAGGACCCAAAACGTCTCTTTGAAGGTATTCGTGGTCTATTTGTTTTGTCTTAGACTTGGCCGGTGATTTAACTCTCATTATCAGATTTTCTGTGGTGTCATGAATTCCTCGTGATTGAGGGAAAGTCTTTGAGTTTTTAATGCGAACTGACAGTTAAATTGTCATATAATTCAAGTTGCACTTACTGCATTCTCCTAGGTAATGCTTTGTTGAGGCGTCTGGTGAGAATTGGTGTGCTGGATGAGGGTAAAATGAAGCTGGATTACATCTTGGGCCTTAAGGTTGAGGACTTCCTGGAGAGAAGGCTACAAACACAGGTCTTCAAGCTTGGTCTTGCCAAGAGCATCCACCATGCCCGTGTCCTTATCCGCCAGAGGCACATCCGGTAAGGGCACTGTGCCATTGAAGATGAAGTGCTTGGCCTAAGTTTCTTGACAAGAAACTACATTAAATGTAACTAGTCTGACTGCTTAAGAAACTCAATGTTTCATCTTCCATCAGAGAGCTACCAACTCGTATCACTGCGTTGATTGGTTAACAATTCCCAAAGGTCAATTCGGTATCAAAACCGTATACCTTGTCGGTAGACATTGCCCAGAGCCAATCCTTCCACTTGAGGGCTTGGACTGTGCCACAATGGCTTTATGGCTGTCAGGTAAAGTATGGGGGATTGCACCTCAGGCAAGTTCCTGCAGTTTATAAGACCACTAACTTAAATATGCAGGCCAGTGATTAAATGTAAACATTCAGACTTTCTGTGGTGTCAAGAATTCCTCGTGAATGAGGCCTGCATTAAAAACAACTGATAATCCTTCAATGCCTTAAACGTGACAATATTAAAATTTATGAAGATGGGGTTTACTCAACCTGCTGACTATGCACTTACTAGTATGCATGCTTGCTCATAATCTCCTCTTGTCTTGCAGTGTGCGCAAGCAGGTGGTGAACATCCCCTCCTTTGTGGTTCGCCTGGACAGCCAGAAGCACATCGACTTCTCTCTGAGGTCTCCATACGGCGGTGGACGCCCCGGCCGCGTCAAGAGAAAGAATGCCAAGAAAGGCCAGGGAGGTGCTGGAGGAGCTGATGACGAAGAGGAAGATTAAGGATGAAGTCTGTCAATTTGACTTTTCAATAAAAATAGTTGGTTTGACCTAATCTGTGCTCATTTTTTATATCTATGATGAAATGGTCTTCTAGCTCTCAGTCAACAAAAGTGTGTGGGGAGGGAGTGGGTAATTATACATGCCATGTATCATTGAAACATGACCACACCAGAAGCATGTGGTAATGCCAGTGTGATATTGACGGGCAGGGCTTATTCAAGCAACGGGAAGCTAACAAACTACGATACGTTGCACGCTAGAAGCCATAAATGACAGGATTTGACTGCTGTCGTATATTTAGTCGTTAACGTAAGTAACAACACGGAGACTGGGAGGTATTTATTCAATTGCGTGAATACGTCTAGGCTCACTGTTGGCTAACGCTAGCATAGCTGCATTTCAGACATTAAGCATATGATCGGATGGATTCAGTGTTAAATGTTTCAAGGTTTGTGCTGCAAGAAGGTACGTTCATTGGTTTAGAGTACCTTTTAATAAATGTCTATTTGTTAGATCGAGAACCTAATGTATTGGTACTAGTCTAGGTTTACAGTAGACCGTTTGTGGGTATCGATAACTTACATTACGGTGTGTAGACTACTGTATTCTAACGTCAGATGTGAATGATTTTCGTTATACTAGCGTAAAGATGTCTCCAGATGAGCTGGTCTACATGGGCATTCTCGCAGCCTCCGTTCCTGTTGGTTTCCTCTTCCGATATATCAGTTGAGTATTGTCGGTCACCTTTTAATCATAATATAACTTGCGTTGTCCTAATAACATCTTGGCCCTTTAAAGTAATGATTCAGCATTTAAGAGCTTTGGGTGCTACAAACATACAATGTAGCAGTATCCTACAACAATGACTGTGCTCGTCTACTCAATAGGCCTACTCAACATTTCTAACTGTCTGTCTTTGTTCCATTTTCTCAATTCCAGTGACCTTGATTCAATAGTTTGAAACGTGCACAACACATCAATACAATTATAAGATACTGTATGTGATTAAACTAGGAGCACTTTGCTTATGCATATTTTTGCTTCCAGGTCCTCGTGTAAAGCAGGGAGCTGCTTTGTTCTTGGGCCTCTCTATCACCATTGCAACATGTCAGATCCACACACTCCACTCTCTGGTGACCGTGATAGGAACATGGTTTGTTATTAAAAGTAGTTGGCGGTGAGTTGCTAATTATTCCTACTTGAATGTAAAAATTATCTACTACCTTCATTAACAATAATTCTTATTACTGTCGCACACACAAACACACTCATTCCTTGAGATTATTGAATGGTGATAATACATTCATTTAGAATGAATGCTATCCACCCGTTTCCATGTATAAAAGGAATGCTCCTGCACTCTCGCTTGGCTGGACGTTTTCATACCTTCTCTTCTTCCGACTGGCAACATGGTTTGGACTACCAAATCCAACACCATTTGCAAATGCTATCCAGCTTCTTCTCACCCTTAAAGTATGGAAAACTAGCATCAAACAAACAAGCTGTGTCTCAAATCACGTACTTCACGAAGTACACTTCGACTAAGTGCACTATGCGCACTATGTACTTACCTGCGT
>JAODTR010093914.1:0-13745 GCA_025399935.1 Amblyopsis rosae | reverse complement strand
GAAGACAAGTAAACACGCTGTAGACGTGACTGTGTCTAGGGGGTGTCTTAATGTTTACACTGACCAGCTCAGGGGCTTTACAGATGGACTTTGGCTCCCTGTAGTTTACCACAGATGTCAAAGCCTGAGAACAGGAGATTCAACAGACTGTTTACAGTGGGAAAATCAGCAGCCAGGTATATTATTTATTTTTCATTACAGAGCATCGTATTAAGGGAAATTGCTCCATCTAGTGGCTGTGTCGTGCCATGACCAATTACCCTGTAGGATGCTGGTTAGTACCTTATCAAGTGCACTCATGAAGTGCTGATCTCCATTTAAAACTGTGTTGATGAGCTGGACAAATTTACTGTGAACCTCCAACACAGACTCCACAAACAGGGTTGGCATCTGGGGGACCAAAAGAAAAGAAAAAGAGATGATTCAGTAGTCAGAGGCATTATAAAAGCTGAATTAAAAGGCAGGGTCAATCATTCTCTCATGAATTCAAATATGTTTTTCCGTTCTTTGCTCATGACTGTACATTTTGGTTCAGCTTTGCAATTTCTAGCCCATGTTTATAGCTAGGTGGCTGCTGTTTAAATTCAACACAGGGTGGCTAGAAAAACAGGCGTCATCGCTGGCAGCTAAAGCACATTCAGAGTAATCTTAACCTTGTCAAGCTCATGCACAGTAAGTGCTCCCAATGTGTTCCGGCTGGCGTCCAACCATTTGCCATCCATCTATCCAACCACTGCCAACTGGCTACCAAATGCCAGAAAGGCTCCAGCCCCGGCCAACTAAGAGTGAACTTGACACAAATGGAATTGCTCTATTTTAGACACCTTCACCTGTAACACACTCCGGCAGTAATCAAAATAAACCGTGACAGGCCAATTAATGCTGCAGGGAGAGCCAAAGATTCACACCTTATACACACGCACAATTACTAAAAATATAATATATATTATATTATAATATATATATATAATAATACATATAAAATGGGACAATGGCATATATGTAGTGGAAAGAGGGCGTTAGCAAATCATTTGGACAAAAAGTCAGATAAAGTTGAACCACACTGGAAGAAAAAAAAAGGGGGAAAAAGAAGCAAAGAAAATTATAAAAATGTATGTATTTTTAAATGCAATGTAAAATAATTTACTAGACAGATGCAGGTGTTGACACGTTAGTCAGCCGTACTGTAAATGTTTTAGAGAAGTGTGTTAGTTAAATGTGTTAGTTAAGTGTGTTAGTTAAGTGTGTTAGTTAAGTGTGTTAGTTAGTGCAGCCTGCTAGTCCATTACTGTCTGCAGCTTTCTGAAGAATGATGCAAAAACCCAGAGGAAAGCGCACACACACACACACGCACACACACACAGCAGCACTGACGTTTTCCTGAGAGAGGTTACTGGTGGCGCGGAGGCCCTCGTCGTGGATGTGGATCTGCAGCTCCTGGATCATGTGAGGTAAGCCGCTGGCCACGGACCGCAGCAGGGTGTACATGTTGGCCATGTCTGAATGCACAGGAGGACAGACAGCACATGGCCTTTACATGCACACTCACATCACATGCTGCAACACCTTTACATTTGGATGACAAAGTCGCTGTGCGCGAGACAGAGACAGACAGACAGACAGACAGACAGACAGACAGACAGACAAGAGAGGCTGTGGCAGAGAAGAGAGGTAGATAAAGAAAGCAAACGAGAACGAAAATAATTCAAATGGAAAGAGAAAGTCAAATAGAAAGAAAAGTGAAATAAAGAGAATGTGAAAGAGAAATACACAAAGAAAGAAAGAGAAACTAAATGAAAGAAACAGAAAGAAAAAGAGATGGAAAGCAAGAGAGAGAGAGCGAGAGAGAGCGTGCTTTGTTTTTATATTGTTGTTATTACCCATATTACTATTACTATTGACTGTGTCCAAATGTTATTATCTTATCGTCATCATCACAGGTGTTATTACTGTGGGCCTATTTGTCCTATTGTTTGTATATTATTGTCTTATTGAGGGCTACCTGCACTCTAGCTTTGGCAATACTGTTGTAATAACTGTCATGCTAATAAAGCAAACTTGAATTGAATTAAATTGAGTGCAAGAGAGCGAGCGAGAGAGAGAGAGAGAGAGAGAGAGAGAGAGAGAGAGAGAGAGAGAGAGAGAGAGAGAGAGAGAGAGAGAGAGAGAGGTTGGCGAGGGTCAGCGGATGAAAAAGGCGGACGGGACCTTCTCTCTTCTCCTGCCGGATGATGCTCTGACACTCCCCGTGGAGGAACTGCAGGTGGTCTGCCACCATCCTCTGCTGACACTCGTGGATGACTTTGGCATAGGAGCTGGGGTGCAGGTACTTCCGACACCGCACCTCCTCGTCTTTCAACCGCCCCAGCACCTGGAGGGAGGGCCAGGGGAATCAACTCAGCCTGCTCCCCCACGTATAGTTCAGCAGCACTGTGCCGTAGCGTACAACACGCACGCATGGCACGCGCCAAAAAATCTAATCCGAGCGCGAAATCACACTCAAGCTCCCATTATAAACAGCGTAGCGCTGCCATCACCCTCGGATGAAAGGGTACGATGGCGATACAGGCGTTCTTGCTTGGGTTATGCTGCACATATGCATTGCACGCACACACACACACACTACATGACTACAGAGCATGCTACTGCAACTGGCTTGACTGTAACTGAGTGTGGTGTGTGTGTGTGTGTGTGTGTGTGTGTGTGTGTGTGTGTGTGTGCGCACGCGTGCGCGCGCGTCATCACACTCATACCATGCACACTAACAATAAACGAATTAACTAATAACTAACTCGGGACTGAAACGGTAATGTCGTCCAATAGACACGACCTGGCCGGCAGTTGAAACGCTTAGTAGCCCCCGAATGAACCCTGCATTCATAAGACATGTACACTAAAAGAAACGCGCGCGCGCACAAACGCACACACACATACAGAGAGAGAGAGTTCCAGCTGACTAATAATAACACAATTGCTGACCACGTCAAAAAGTGCAAGACTGCAGTGTTCTGAGCTCCCCACCAACACACACACACACACACACACACACACACACAAGGTCTGTATTGTGTAACTGTCCCTCATTGTCACACTCTCAGTGTCAGCCTCTTCCGTCCACAAGCATCACTTCACCTAAGTAACTCAGTGCTGAACGTCTGATGCATGTAGGGGTATAAAGTAGTGTATCAAGACGTTGCTAATTCACCTCCACAACTCTATCAGCAAGCGGGGATGTAGGTTTTCATTGACTATTAGCATGGTCACTCACAAGTCTGTACCGGTATACATAATTCCAGCTAGTGCAATATTATATTTACTAATTTCAGTTTTTTTTTTAAGAAGTAGCCTATTTATACATGCGATTTACAAGACCTGCAAATAGCCAGACTCATGTCGTTATCTTTCCCAACAAATTCCTCAGTATATGTTTAATGTTAAACTTGATCATTGAGTTACGTGGTTGGTCGTCGTGCATGTCAATCAAAATACCTCTCCTGTCAAGTAGGCGGATCTTAATGCAGTTAGCCAACGCTGTGTCCCAGACTTCACGCAAGGAAAGGCTGGCTCTACATATTCCATAACTACAGCGCCAGCATAAATATCTCTCAATCAAGAGCACCCTCCTTGTCTCCTACTCAACCTACCTTTTCCATATACTGTGAACAGTTGGACTCTTGCAGTAGATTGGAGGCCTCCTGGTTATAATACTCTCCTGTTTTCGTCAGAAACGGCCCTTCAAAGATCTCCTGATAAAACTTGGGATTAGAAAAGCAGCGATTAAATAGACGGAGACCCGATGATGAAGACGGTGACACACACTGTAGATGAAAATCACACACACAACAACGGGCTGCCTGTAGAGACTCACCTTTAGTGGGAACTTCTTCTTGTACTGTTCAACATGAACAAAGGAGTTGATAACCCCGTGGATTACCTTCTGGTTGGGGTCTTCGCCGCAACGGTCGCTGTGAAACAACAGGCCGGCGGTTAGTCGTTAATCGGGGCAGCACAGCGGCTGCTTGGTGTTTAAACATTACATTATTTTATGAGATTATAGAAACACTGTTCGCCTCAGACACCCTGCTGGCGGACCAATCAGCATCTATACGGGCGGCTAAATGCAATGATGATGAAGTCAAGCATATTCCAAAATGGTGTTAGAGGGAGATGAAGCAATCAAAACAACAAAGGGAATCCAATTCTAAAATGAGCTGGCTACACAGGTTGTCATCTTTCAGAAGAGGCGAGACAGGGTAGTGATTGTGAAAGTAATATAGTAATCTAACTAGTAACATAGCTAATTACTTTAATTACCCAGTAATAAGTAAAGAAATGCTATTACTTTTTAAAGGAGTAATAAGTAATTTGTAACTTATAACTATTCCTGAGTAACTTACCAAACACTGGTAGGATGCAATAGAGCGTGTCCAGACCCTGTTCACCAAGTGAATTTTGGGTCTGGTTACCCAAGGCTAACTTTGTGAAGGTGGAGGCTAAAATCTTCTCAACAACAACTACATGGCTAGCTGTTGATCTGTACACAGGATTTGAGGGATTGGGAATATACCCTAGGGCTGTGCATTGGCAAGAATCTGGTGAAACAATGTACATCACAATACAGGGTTGTGCGGTATATTGCGATAAGCATATTTCCTCTCTTTTTAGGTTAATGTATTTTGTACATGGTCCCTTTTACAAATAAATTTAGTAAAAAGAAAGCATTATATTTTAAATCATTAGCGTGATTTAGAGAATCGATACAGTATAGCGAAATGAAATATTGTGATACTCAGGTGTATAGATATTTTCTCACGCCCCTGATATACCCTGTGTGATGGTAACCTCCTCTAGTAAAAAACACAATATAATAAATACAAATCTAACCAGCCCCTATGGTTGTGTACATTAGCAGCATGTGAATATTCATGACGAGCGTTGGACAACATAGCACACTTCCCCTCGCTTTGGGAGGACTGACTTTTTGATTTCGTTGAGCAGCATCCGGATCAGGACGGCCTGGAGCGGCTCGATCATCAGCTTCCTCCACATGTCCAAGGCCAGCTGCACACGACACACGCACACACACGCAGGCACACGCACATGCAGGCACACGCACACACATTCATCAGTAGGCGGCAACAAGCAAAGCTGCAGTCTTTTCTAGCCAACCTAGAGTTCAGTCTTTTGGGGTTTTGCATGATGTGATGGGGAGTATATGTAGTAGGCTATACACCAATAGGTGTTGACACCAGTCACCGTACCTCCCCGATCTCCATCAGTGGCTCCGTCATGTCCACGCCCCCGTAGCCGTACTGGAGGTCTGCTTCTGTTAGTTTGTTCTTCTTGATGAACTGAGTGTTGAGGTACCTGAAGGAGGAGATGAGAGGCCACCCACCACGTCACAGACGTTATATACAACAGGCAGAGCGCAGTTGGAGGCACACATATCCCGCCCCCTCCCTCCAAAGAGCCAATCGTCTGCGTTATACTGGCCGAACCACGGACGAGCTAAAGATACTAGGACATAGGAAGCTAATAAGTCAATGGTGTAGTTGCACCATTGGCAACCACACCAATATTTTTAAAGTCACCATGATAAAGGAGTATCAGATGTTTCTGGTGACCACTGAAAGCCCAGTTATGGCTCTCTATCTCCATTTATTTAGATGCTTGGTCTCATTGGCCCAAAATAACTGCCCGGTGGCATTGCCAAGATGGCTGCCAAGCGGCCAGACTTGCCTATAAGGACTTTGTGTCCAAGTGTCTGCTAACAATCAGGCTGTTATTACAGCACTGCGTGACTCTCTGTCCCCCTGCACGAGACGACCAAAAGTACATGAGGGACCCAGGTGTAGGAGTGACGGGAACCGTCACAATGACGACTGTCGCCAAGCCGAAAAGTGGTTTTCGCAGCTGCCTGTGACGCAATCTGCTTTTATCAGCGGGACATCAGCCAATCTGATCAGTGGGACGTCAAGAGAATCAGATTTTCACATCTGAGAGACACTTGCCCCAGTTTCTGCTGTGCAGCGCGCTCGCTCACAAATTGTGAGCAAAGTGCAACGCACCAGTGTGGTCACGTGTGAAATGGACGGTGTCTAGTGTCGCACGCCCCCAGCGAGGGGAGTAGAGGGGTGGTACTCTGTCAATGTTCCACTCCAGTTCATCCGCTGGTAATACACTTTACCGTAGGGTCACTTGTGTGTGGCAGCGTGCCTGCATGGTAAATATAGGACAGTCAGGGATAGACTGTGACCTTGCCTTTAGAGAAGGCAGAGCTCCCCTACGACTGCTACTCAACAGGAATCCCCCGTGTCAGACAGAGTAAATCACAAAGGCGTGCAGGTAAAAATAGAGTTGGATCCCGTCCAAGCAAGGATGGATTTAAAGGCAGTCATTCTCAATAATGCTGAATAACCTCACATTAAAACGCATTGCAAAGCCAGGCGGCAATGTTGTTGTGAGCGGTGTTTGCCACTTTGTTTACATTCATATTTATGGAGACAGAGCTATGTAGCGGTACTGAATAATTTATTCATCATGCACAGAGAAGGGTAAGATAGCGAAATGTGAGGAGATATTTGGTGAATTTGACAAAAAGTTTATTAGCTTACTATACCTTTAAAGACAAGACATGCCAAATACAATTACTGCTTGGCACTTCACACAATATGTATTTAAAGAAAATATGAAACAGGTACAGTATAACTGGGAACATTACAGCAATGTTACAATGCATTACAGAATTGATGCATGTGCATAGTCTCATTGTGTAAATAAGACACTTACCTATATAAGCAATCCATATAGTCAGCTCCTTTGCTGTACTCTTCCCAGTATCTGTGGTACATAACTAAAACCTTTTCCTCTGACTCCAGGACTTTCTGAAACCACACACACGCACACATGTGTGGCAGCTGTTATAGACACCGTGGTAACAGACTGTACGTTGCAAATGTTTAGTTTTCTACAGCAAAGGTACCTTGTACAACTGCCGAACATGATTCTCAAGGAAGACCTTGGTCTCTGTGTACAGTTTTTCTCCCAGGGGCTCCGGGTAAGCAACACATAAAGCATAAATGTCCCTGGTGCTAGTGTTAAGGACCAATAAAACATGTTAAATGTCTCAGACTTAATTTTGTAGCTTGTAACATGTTCTCCAACTGCTCCACTGAGTACAGTTCATGCATAAAACAACATGTCAGCTATACAACAAGTCTGACAGTACTCACTGGCAATGCACAAAAAATAAGAACCTACCACTAAATTATATGTGCTCCACTTGGCAATACAATTGAAACTACGTGCCATGTTTAATGGACAGACAACTTATTTTCAGTTCAGACCAGTAAGTAACATTTGAGTGAAAAATGTGTGTAGATATTTTTATTACAGAGCCAATTTTTGTCTAGTAAAATGGTTCCCACAACTTCCCAGCGCTAACACATCATGCTGTACTTAGGATACGAGAAGCGGTCATTCCACGTGGCTCTCTCTACATAGTCGAGCATCACAACTGCCTTGATTGTTGTCAGTAATTTGTTCCATGTCTCATCAAAGTCCACCACCCGCGGCTTTAAGGACATTGTACAGCTTCTCTGAAAGCCTGATAGAAGAAAAGAGAATTAATGAATTATCAACATATACACATGTCAACATTTACCAATTTACCAGACTATAATTCCATTCAGGAAACAGAAGAATCAAAAATCAGTAGTAGCTAAAAATAAATGTGTATTTGTCTGAACTATTATATAAATGTTATATCGCATTATTAGCTTAGTAACTATAAACTAAATGCACTGAAGATAAGGTATGGTGTTAGGGTTACAAAAATAATAAAAATATAAAAAGCAAATCATGTTCATTTAAAAAATAATAACAATGAGTGAGATTAGCACTGTGGTCAAGATCATGGGCTGTCAACACGACTAACGCTTGTCACATAACACAATAAGACTAGTTTGGTAACAACTGAAGAGCAATAACATAGTAACAATGCAATTTGGCTTGTGACTTATGAAAGAAGCAAGACCCCATATATGTATCCTCATTAAACCAGTTGATACAGCGACAAAACATTGCAACAACATGCACATATTTGCTAGTTACTTCACAGCAGCCGACGTTATCAGTAAACAATGAAATGTCAACATTGCTGAGACAACGGCCCACTTAAAAAGCCTAACCTCCCACTTGTGAAAACGGCTCAATTACTATCAAAATGCCAACCACAAAATAAGAAGACTCGCTAAGGGGCTAAGTAGCAATACGCTAGCATGCTATGTCTTCCTGCTCATCTCCCAGTAGTTTTGGCTTCAGATATAGCAGTCAGCCGCTAGTTAGCTAGTATGGACTAGGGAGCTAGCCTAGCTACCGTTAGCAATTTCTTAGCTTCTTCTTTGCAGTTTCCTTATATTGCATTGACAGCACTGCAAGTCGCGCTATTGGTGTTAACAAAAACAAATTACTGCGGTCGGGTATGGAATTCAGACCGGTACATACCTTTGTACAATTATTACTTATTACAAAACTCAAGTTTCTCCGCTGTCACAGGATTGCCTTCACTCACTTACAGGTCTTCCATTACTCTAAGTCTTGGAATATGCCATTCAGTCAGTTCGACGGGTGTTCTGAACTTGCTCAGAAAATGTATTGAGATTTTTGCCATATATTACACATGTTGGAAAACGCCTGACTTTTGTATTTGAATTAATTGTAAATATTAGTTACGTAACTTTGTAAAGGACACCACGCAAACTCAAATAACAGAAATACTGAAAGGCACGTCCGCATTCTCAATGGTATCAACTACAGCTACGGAAACCTCGTAGGGATTGACTGAAAAAACCCAGTATCGTAATTACTAGTACCGGTAGCCTAATATGAACTTGGATATTGTCTGTAAAGTGTTTATTCTTATTTCAGCACATTGATTGGCCAGTTCGGTACAGCAGACTGATGACTGACAGTTCTTCTCATAATAATGCATACAATAAAAAGCCGTTTCCATAAGTGAAACCATGTTTTTGCAATAAATAATTACTAATTAATTCCTGACACATCACTACAGACACAACAGAACATGAAAGTTTACGTGTCAAACAGTGTCCGTACCTCATATCACCCCTTCAATCAACGTGAATTAATATCGTTTGAAAATTGTACTGCGTTTCCTTGGTAACAGATAATTTATTTTTGAGTATGCTAACATTCAGCTGCAAATCGTTTAACGAAACTGTTAATATTGGCCTGCAAAACACCCGTTTAGACTTGTTTAAAAAGTTTCTATCTACCAAATTCAGCAAAGCAAAACGACAGAATCTTTTGACGTGAGTGCTTCTGTGTGTCATAATCTCTTTCTGGTCACAAGTGAAACCTCAAACCTGAGTTCATTCAACCTGATGTTACCTGTAGCCTATATATTCCGTACTGTGTTTTTTGTGACGTTTTTGTTTTTACGTACCAGTAGTAGCCTTACTGTACTTTAGTCTACTGGTACATTGCTGGATGCTTAGTTTTGGGTTTTTACATTAACAAAATGTGCTGTATGTAGCCTGCAGTACAGTAGCCCACTACGGTAACAGTAGTCTGCGGTTTGTTTCATTTTCTCTCTCAATATGTGAAGGCATGGACAATGCCCATGCAGAGGTACAGTAGCCATCTTATTCGTAGTTTTCTATATTCAACTAAAAGCTGAACTTTTACACTCTGACCAATGACAATACAACTAATTGTAAATGACTAAGAGAGCAGACAGTGAAGTATGGACCTAATTTAAAGTGGTGACACATGCCCATGCACCAGACGCAATGTAGACTGTAATTGTTGCATTACCAATGATCCATATTGGTAATGCATTAGATCATAGAAAACAAAATCCCAACACCAAATGGATCGCATCAACAATAACACATAAAGTGTAATGGTCAAAACAAAATATAGAACGTAAAACAAAAAAACGTGAATGTGGAGCCATGTTGGAAAATGATTGTTGATATTCTCGATCAAAACAAAAACGCATCTCCCTTCAGGTGCCATGGGCGCTCTCAGAAACTTCGCACACATTGGAAACGCCATGGCTGGTTTAACAGTGGCTATCCAGTAGCGCTGTGCACTTACGTAAACCTCACTCTCCTTAAGAACACTTTGGTGACATACACTAGAGCCCTTGATGCTTTAGCCAGCTCCCTTGCTAAGGCGTTCGCTCTGTAATCTGTGGGAGCATAGTTCTACGTTTGAGTCCCGGGTGAGACATACCACTTTCACACTGGGATAACATTGTATGCCCCACTTTGTGTCCAAATTGCAGATCCTGGGCTGTGTAGAAACATCAGATTATTTTGTTCAGCGCACACAGAACGGGCATCTAGCGGACCACGAGGACCACCTCTAAATTTGCCATATTCGCTTGCAATCGCTGAATCCACCTTTAACGTGAGTGCAATAGCAGTTGGTGATCGAGCCGGGAACAATCAGTTTGGAGTGAACCCGTAACAACTAGCTTATCCAGCCTCTTAAGAACAATTGACATGAATACTGTAAATGTCATCATGTGGCTGCCACTGCCACTGTCAACCATGGGGGGGGTTTAGGTCACCTGTTGAATGTGTTGATCTGTGTGTAGGCTATGCAGAAGGCTGAGATGGCACCATCACACCTCTATTTACAAAATAACTCACAAGAGGACTATCTTCTGATGCAGGGAAGCAATCTGGGGCCTTCTTTCTCCAGGCCTTTTTTAAAGACTGAGGGTAAATACACAGAGTCTACCTGAGATTTAGGCTACTTCATATATTGCTTCTGTAGCTTTTGACTTACTGTACACTGCATGACTGACAACAATTATAATTACAATGTATATCATTTATTGTAGCATCACTACTATAATTACAACTATTATTACTTACAGTACATATAATGAAATAAATATTAATCTTCAACATATATTTTACCAGCTCTTAATGTACATGTAAAATATTGTGTTAGAATACAATAAAGCAGCTCTATATCAAACCCAATCTGTTGCCAATAAAGCCTTTTGTCTTGCCAGGATCATCAGCCTTCTCCAACATCTTGCCATACTCCATGTTCCCTATGGATAGATCCATCATGGGCCCGCCTTGCCCACTCAGTTCTCAAACACCGGCAGAATATTATTTCTCGAAGGACAGCTCAGCAACAGGTAATACTAGTCTTCCATATTGGCTGGATGCCACTATGTTTCATTTGCATAGTGATGCATTGACTTGGTCAAAGAGTGAGTCTTTGGATGAATGGATCTTGCCCGAGGATGCTTACAGGTAGGTTAACACCGGGGTTTGAACCCTTGACCTTCCAGCCAAGAGCCAAACACCGAGACTACTTGACCATCCTGTCCATATGTTCATGTTTTTAGTACATGTTTTTTGTTTGGGTAATAAGGAAAATCTATATAAAACACAGACAGAGTTTATTTGTATAATATAATTATTCTTTTTTTATCTGTACAGTACAGTTTAATACTGTAGTGCAAATATATGTAATGTATGACGTCCCATTGGCCTCAAGAAACCACAGCTACTCGATGCATGTAGAGGGCGCCAAATCCCTGTGTACTCAAACTCAACTTGGTATCGCCTTGCTGAGAGAAACTGTGTTGCATTTATCGTTTTTGTTATTTGTAGATAAACTATTTTACACATTATATTAAACTCTAGTCTCTGGTCTATTAAGTGGTCATCTAAGTCTCTGGTCACACATTGTTCCTAAGTTAAAACCTACATTATAACTAGATATGTGTGATTTCAGGAAAAGCCTTACAGTAGATATTACTCTTTTCTCTCGGTTTAATTTAGTAATATTTCTCCTCAGCCTAAAAGAGGAAAGGCAAAGCTCCTGACTCATAGAGCTGTGTCGGGGGAGGGCTCAGAGGAGACAGAGAGAGAGAGAGAGAGAAAAAAAAACATGCTGTTGACATCAGCAGGCTAGTGATGTCATAGTGATGTCAGTGCCTCTAATAGTAAATTGCATATAGCCTATCTGCTGAATGTGGTAATATTTCAGTCGGTGGGAAGACTTGAAGGGGACTGTTTGTGCTGTACTGGAACAGTTGTTTGGAGTCAATTATGGCAGTAACTGGGGACGAGACAGAATCGGGTATGTTTGCTGTCATATCTGTGTTTCAACCAGATCTCAGGGATTTTATTTACATTGTTGTTCAGGTAAAGTACTGATTCAGTTATGTTTCTCAGAAGATAGCCTCTGAACATAAATATGGTCGCATAACAGTTTGTCTTTTTTTTAAATGATTCTACAGTCACGCCTACTGTAGTTAATTATTCATACATGGAAACGTAAACACATGTTGATCATGCACTTGTTTTGTCTTATCTGGACATGTTTATTTATTTATTAGTTTATTGCAGAAGGTACCTGCTGTGTCAAAGCTAAATGCCTCCAAACAATACTCACATTCACAAAGAAGCGGTTAAAAGACCAGTCTTGTTCACACACTGTAACGACCATAACGAGCTGATCTCATAGAGGAACATTTCAACACAGTATTTGTCTGTTGCCTCAGTCGTTTTTCTGTCTTGCTCCTTCGCGCAACAGCTCTCCATACCCCTCCCTCTCCCCCCCTCCCACCCCCCTCTTTCTGTGAAACGTCTCCATGCTCTGCCCACTCAGCACACACATAGCAGCAGTGGCTGACGTCACTGCCTTTCCTGGAACATGCCCCTAGCAGTGCAAAATGTAAACGCGTCTCTCTGCACACTGACGTCAGTCAGCGAGCCGGGCGAGGCAGCCAGCCGGTCACGCCGTAACTGTGGGCAATGCATCATAGAATGTTCAAGAAGATAGGAGATAGATAGGAAGATAGGAATGCTATGGCTCTCGGTCGCTCTCTCTATCGTACTGTGATCACTCTCTCTCTCTTTTTCTCTATCGTACTGTGATATCTCTCTCTCTCTCTCTCTCTCTCTCTCTATCATACTGTGATATCTCTTTCTTTCTCTATCGTACTGTGATATCTCTCTCTCTCTCTCATACTGTGATATCTTTCTCTCTCTCTCTAGCATACTGTGATATCTCTCTCTTTTTCTCTATCGTACTGTGATATCTCTCTCTCTCTATTATACTGTGATATCTCTCTCTCTCTCTCTATCATACTGTGATATCTCTCTCTATTGTACTGTGATATATATATATATATTTTTTTTTTATTTATTTTTTTTTTTTTTTTGTCTCTCTCTCTAATAAAAATTAAATTAAGGAAACAGGGTGTGTAAGAAATGCCTAAGGGCCCGGTGAAAGCTTGAGATTGAGTTGTCCTACTACAAAATGATCTCAAAACTTAATAATAATGGATAATTATTGGAAGATTACTAGTAATTTCTCTAATTATATATATAATACGTATAAAAAGTAAATATATCACATTTAGATTTATCCATAAAACGTGTGAGGTTAATTCTCCAGTCAGTGGCTCCAGGCTGCCCACTGCTCCCTTGAGGGATGGGTTAAATGCAGAGAACACATGTCGCTATGTGTATGTGTAAAATAATAATAATAATAATAATAATAACAATTAATGAAAGCACCTTTACCTTTATTACAGTTTTAAGGTTATTGTAAGGAGAGAATTGTGCCAATTAAAGCTTGGTTAAAGGTCTCTATCGGAGAAGAATATTGCTCTCTCTCTCTCTCTCTCTCTCTCTCTCTCTCTCTCTCTCTCTCTCTCTCTCTCTCTCTCTCTCTCTCAA
>JAODTR010093903.1:0-13749 GCA_025399935.1 Amblyopsis rosae | reverse complement strand
TAATAATTTATTCTTGTCTTATTCATTTTTGTCACCCCTTCTCTGAAGGGGTTGAAGGGCCTGACTGCACACCACTGAGTTTATCAGCTTCATCACTGTTATCGCTAGCTAGTTAGATTAGATTTAAAACACTGCAGCCAAATATGGTAGGCTACTGCGTTATACGGTTGTAGCAAACAAAAATGCTACATTTCTGTATGATGCCGACTGTTCTAAAACACCAAGCGAAAGAAACAGAGAAGCTGAGTAATCGTATAAGAGATCTTTGGCTATACAGTAGTACCAATAAAATATAAAAATCCTACCCCTCGTAGTAAGGGACGGGTAAGTGTATTATCACTTTTAGTCCTCTAGAATATAGATAAAACTTAACGGTAGGAAAATCTGACTGTTAGACAGATTGACAGGTATAACTATCATTTTGCGCTACGGTAGAAAAAGCTGACAGGGACATTATAGTTTTGGGTAAACAGATTGACAGAACACCGTACATAGGCTACTACCACCGTAGTATGAGGTTAATGTGTATCTATAGAAAGACATGCCTACCTTCCTTTGCTTTGACGGCGATGTTTGTTGATGATGTAAAAATCAATAGTTCACTGATTCATCCACAGATTAAATAGTTGTAGGACTCCTGAAACTTGCATGCCTTCACTGCTTCAATCTGAATGCAGAGTCGCAGACAATGTTGACTAAATACGGTATAGGCTACAGTAGCTAAACGGTAACTTTGCCAGATGTTGCCCTGTCATGGCTCAATTCAGCAAGTTTTTATATTAATCCCAACTTCCGATAAATCCTTGTTTTCTTTGTATTCTTTCTGAATTAAGTAGGCTGCACTAACATTAGAAACACTAGCCATTTAAAACTAAAATGAAAAGTATATCTTAGCAATTGTATTGACAACACTACTAAACCATCTAGAGTAGGGTTCCCCAATCCTGGTCCTAGAGGGCCGCTACCCTGCATGTTTTAGATGTCTCCCTGCTCCAACACATCTGATTCTAATGAATGGGTCATTATAACAAGCTATTCATTTGAATCAGGTATGTTGGAGCAGGTATGCTGAGGCGGTATGCTCAGGCAGGTATGCTGAGGCGCAGCTACAGCAGCTCCAGGTTTGATCCCCGGTACCTATGGCACCTACAAAAACGAGTACCGTCATGTTTTCAGAATTTTGGAATTGACTTGGTACCGAAGTATCAGTTCTCGTGACATCCCTATACCACACACACTTGTTATAATGTTATGGAGGAGTATACCATACAAAAACATGCAGCAGCGTTGTGATAAAAAGGAAGGCTGGAGAGAGTACCCAGTCATGACAAAGGTCAGGGCCTGGATTCAATGATTCAATGCTTTGAATTGTGCCTGTTACCTGAGCCTCTTTTTATTACACTAGGAAAAGAGTTTAGCCAGGCTGTTGTATAGCTGCCTGGCAAACTGATGCTATTTACCTCTAAGTCTAAAACCTATGCGTTTCCAGTAGGCAAGTTCCTTGTGGTGTTCAAACCGAACAGAACTGTACAAATTGATCCAGCAAAATGACTGAGCAGGGAAATACCTTGAAGCTAGAAGGAACAACGTCCAGAGGCTACGTGGCCACTGCAGGAGCCTCCTCGAAGCAGCTTCAGACCAGAAGCCTCCTTAGTGTCACATGGAGATGAGATGATTTCAAAGAGATGTTGCCAGACCACTAGCTCTCCCAGCCAAGGGCCTCTGCTAGCACACGGAGTTCAAATCTCACACACACACACGCTCACGCACCCACATTATGCTTATACATACATATTAACTGCACATACTGCACATTGGGCATGCGGGCGCATATTGAATACACATGGTCATACACATACATGGAAAGAACGCCGTGCATGCAATGTACACGTGTACACTCACAAGGTAAAGCCAGGGGTCTCTAATGGACGATCTCACATGGGGTCGCCATCATGCAGTAACACTGGTGTCGTGTGACACGTTCCTAACCTCGTACTTTGCTTACATTAGCACCATGGTGACCTGTGTATGGCACACACACACACACACACCCATCCTCTTTTCCCCCTCTCAGGGTGAGCGTAAGGTCACAGCCTAGCAGCTGTTAGATCACCTGGATTGATGTGTGCTGTGCACGTGTGTGGCAGACAGACGGACAGAGAGACAGAGTGACAGATAGGTCCATAGTACTGTATGTATAATATGATGTACTGTATGTCTCATGTCATCTCCTCTCTCTGTTGAGGCTTGGACAGGGTGCTGTGCACTGCCCCGGGGTGAGGAGGTGGGGCGCATACTCCAGGGCGCTGAGCACAGCTTTCCGCAGCGGTGCCCAGCCATGCGTCGCATCAAACGCCCCCCAAAGATGTGGGACATGCCTTTGTACAAGTAAGGCTGTGAGTTGAGGTGCGGCATGTATCTACCCTAATGGGGAAGGGAACACCTGGTGGCTTGTACTGTATGTGCGTGTTTGAATTCACGCAGATGCATGTCCATGTTAAGATAACAGTATTTACCCGCTAACGTGTTGTATGTATACATGTATATATAAGCATGTACAGTATCTGTTGGGCGTGTGCATTCTCATAAATCATAGGAATGTAGATGTGATCCAGAGGCTATCAGAATGAGGTGTGGGTGTGCAGTTAAAGTCCCCCTGAGTAGCATGAAGGTGGTCCAGCACTAAACAAGCGTGACCCAGACTCTACGCACCCACATACACGCACAGCATCTCTATATCACACTAGTGCTCCCCACCACACACTGTGCACAGCCAGCCGGTCACATATGTCCAGGCCGAGTGTCACATGCACAGACGCACAGCCAAAACATGACGACCACTCGCAGGTGAAGAGAACAGCTTGATTATCTCCTAACATGGGTACGTGTCAAGGTCTGGTCAGCGTGTTGGAAGTGGGATCAATGGTCAAGAGTGAAGATTATGACAAGGACTGAGTGGTCACGGCCAGGTGAGCGTCTCCCATATGGCAGCGCTTGTGGGGTCGGCAGGGGTGGTCCGAGGAGGGACAAAGCATGGAGCCGGTAACTGACACCCTGCTGTGTGGAGCTGTGTGGCTGCAGAGCCCATGCACCGTGACACACTGTCTTGGCTCATCGGTGAGCTAAAAGAGTGAGTGTATTTTTACAGATGTTGATGACTCAAATATGCACACACACAAACAAACAAACAAACAAACAAACAAACAAACAAACAAACAAACACATCCCTGTTGTCATGCAATAAGAAGCACATGACACAATTGGGGTGAGACAAAGCATCCCACAAAGAGAACCGGTGTCTGGTCTGTCTGCAGTCATGAGGTCTCCAGCCCGCTGGCTATGCCATGTCTCGTGGTTCAAAGACCCTGAACAGCCCCTGCTTATAAAGATCTGCCAGGGCCGGCCACCGTCAGTAAATCACACATTAGCCTTAGGGCACCTCCTGCTAACAGAAAGGCTTAAGAGAAGACCTTAGTACATAGTGGTTGGTCTCCATGTTATTCACACTAAAGTCTTTACAGCACATATTTGATTGACAGGTGTCATCTTCCATTTAACCCAACTGATCATAGATGATGCATGCTAATCTGTGTGTAAAATGGCTCTGCATTAGTTATTATACGTTTCTCATTAGAAACCTTTATTTAAGTAGCATGTATACTGAAGTCTTCCTTAGGCGAAGACGAAAGACCATGTGTCCTCCACTGGCATGTTGTTACACAGCGCTGCTTTTTTGTTATTCTGTTCCTTTGCTTCAGGGCTGAAAATTTACAATAAAGCAACATGCTCCACTGTCAATACATTTCATGAAAAATTAGGCAAATGAAAGAAAAGGTTAAGAAGATGGAGCTCATTAAATGTTCCAACACGCATTAATATAGTTCATATCCTGAACAATAGCTGAAAGGACACAACATACTGTATATTTGTGTAAACAAGGGGCTGATGTGTGTGTGTGTGTGTGTGTGTGTGTGTGTGTGTGTGTGTGTACACTGGCTGGCTGTCCAATCACAAGGTAGCATCATTTGGAGGAAACTCCTTCAGGCATGAAAGACAAGCGCAATGACTTTAACGAGTGTATGTTGGGATAATGGAGTTATTACTTTATGTACAGTATGTCTGATTATCATTAAATAATTTTTTATACCAAAGAGTGTATGAGCACAATTGTATATGTTTATACCTAACTTCCATATTCCAATCATGATTCATATCTACAGTATATTGAATAAAGATTTATGTCACAATGTGATCAACTGAGTCGATTTGTAGAAAATGTTGTCTCTTAATGCAGTAATACAGTTAGACATAATTACATTTCCTGTGAATGTTTAGAACACATTCTGCCCTTTTCAATATGCAAGAAGATACAGTAAATGCATACATACATTACACATAGGTAGAAACATATATACAAATTTCTGTGAAAAATGAACTACTTATTTAATTTCCACTCTTATCTGTATAGAGTGTATACATATTATATTAATAAGTGATTTTACTTTAATCAAAGTAGGTGGTCTCACGCAACTCCTTCAAGGTAGATTTAGAATACTTTGATGCAAAAAAATTTATTTAACAAATGTTCTTTCTCCAACTGCTATGTAAACTCAGTAGTTAGACCTGTCTTCTCAATGCAAAGTGACTGTTAGAGAGTCTACAGCCTTGGTGGGAGAATACATGTTCAAATTATTGTACAAACCTAATTTACCTTGGACTCCCTGACAATGTCTCTCTCACATGTGCATGCACACACACACACACACACACATACACACATACACACTAATGAGTCACTGACATTCCATACATATGGTATGGACAAATGGGTTCAGCACATACCATAATGTCTGTCATCTCAATGCTTTCACTTTTCAAATCTGTACATCTCAACAGGAATGAGAAATATGGTTAGCCCACATATAAAACATGCCCACACCAAATACCAGGAATTTGTAAGAATACATAATATTCATTGTTACACTTCTATAGCAATTATGAAGGTAGTCAAGGCTGTATGTTGTAGGTGACCCACCATGTGTATAGCATCCACCTGGATGATAGCACGGCAGCCATAGTGTGCCAGGATCCATCCACTCTGCTCACCACACTTGGGTTCTTCAGTGTAGACGTTCACCTGTCAGTAGCTGAGGGACAAATTAGGACCATCGTTGGGCAGTTTGAGGCAGAGCCCCAAGGTTAACACCCCTCTTTTCCACAAGTGGCCTTGGTTGTTTATTAATAACCACGGACAGTCATTGAGGACCTCAGCTTTTCTTCTCCAAAATATATCACTATTATTGTATTTCATTTAATCTTGTTTTATAATCTCATTTACCTTTCATCTTTAATGAAAAGCATGCCGAAGTAAAATGCAATATTTTTTAAGAAACTCCTTATTTTGGGAGATAGGGGAAAACTATTAGCATATACTGTAACTAAATAGATTGATATTGCTACACAAGTTCATATTGCTAAGTAATAATAATGTCTGTCATAGTAGCTTTCTATTAGTGAACCTGCCTGTATTGCTCAAGCTTTATTAAGGGGGTGCCATATTCTTTAGCAACTATTCAAGTCAGTCGTTAGGGATCTCTAAAGTGGTCGTGGGATTATTGGAAGATAATTTAAACTTTATATTTCACAAACTCATTTATTGTGTAATATACGTACAGTACATGACTACATGTTGTTGGTGTTTATATAGTATTAAGGGTCCAGGCCTCAAAAAGCTACAGAAACATATTGTATTTTAAACTATTACAATAAATAATTTGTATATAGTTTATATTTAAATAGTTTGTATAGTTTAGACAGTATAGTCTAATAGTATAGTTTACATATTTATTTTTATAAATGTACACAATTGATTCTTAATTTATAAATACGTTGGCTTTGGATAACTTGGCTTGTACTTAATACCTGCAGAGAAAAAGAAGGTATTAATTCACTTAAACCTATTAAACACCTTCCCTCAAATATATATTATTGAAGGGTTTTACATGGACTGGCAAAGGGTACACAATTGTCTCTCAGATACATCCCTTGCGAAAGGTATATTTGTTTATATAAGTATATATTTTGGAGTTTGTACTCTGCTGCACTGTAACACATGGACTTGCCACTAAATTGCCTTTTAGCTGTGGAAGGCTATATCGAAATTCTGTGTGTCTAAGTCATAAGGCTCACAGGCCCCACTTCGGTGCCTCATCACGATGACTGCATCAAGTCATCTTTGCCATGGACCATGGAGCAACATCACATGTTCAATGGAACCATGCTCAAATACACAGACACACATAAACATTGGAATACACCTAATAGCAATAGTAAACTAACCTATAGTGAGAGAATGCATTCATTTGAGATACACATGCATGCCTGCATCTTGCCTGTGTCTCATGAAGATGTCTGCAGCATTCTGAAGTTGTGCCTTTATTCTCAGTAAGTGCACACAGCTGTTAGTGTCCAGCACAGCTTGTGAACAATGCTGCCAGTCCACGCCCACAACACGGGACACATTAATAGATCAAGTATGAGGAACTGGCCTACACACTACACTAAAATGCCCGGTCTGTGTGTGCGTACTGTATGTAGTTGACTACACATTAAGACATCTATCTTATTTCCAGAGGAATGTAAACTGTCAGCAAACTGATAACTTCATTGTAGTGAGAGCAACAAATGAACAGACAGGAACAAGTCATTTTCGAGGGTGTGACAAAGTTAATTATTGGGATTGGGATTGTCTATTTCTCCAAGAACATATTTCCACCACAGCTCACCATTATTATGGTCCCGGAGATGCTATTATGCCATCATGAGCGTCTATTTAAGCTATAAGGCTTGTAAAAGCTACAAGATGGCATTTCAGCTTAAAAGTTCAAATACATTATAGGTTAATTACTTTCCTATAATAACAAAGGACTGACTACTAATGTCACATGTGAAACGTCATAATTAATATTATCTGATAAATGTAAAACTTGTAAAACAATTATCAGAATTGTGATATACAACAGTATAACATTTTATATTAGCTAAAGGTCTGCGAACATCATAAATCCTGCCTGTCTGAATGTAATTTTTGAAATCCCACAGTCGAAGTCACTGTATGAAATGTGCAGATAGACAGATGATATGTTGTTGTCAACTTGGCTGGCATGTTCCATTGCTCAACCTGTTGTTCAGGCTCTTTCCCAAAAGCCCTGGGATACTTCAGTTCATGGGCGTCTGGCCTGTGCATGGCCAAGTGCAGAGAATAACAGTGATGTGGCGCTAATTGTTGCAAAGTCCTTGCTACATGCCGGGCTGGCGCTAGCATTCCCATGCACACTGCGAAGAGGAATAAGTTACGATGATAAGGATGTAGGGCAAAGGATGGCTTTAAGATGAGTTTATTTCCAGAAGACAAACAGCCACACGTGGGGTTGAGTGAGTTTTGCAAGAGTGTGAAATATCACATTTCAACAGCGATCCCTGTGGCCCAGAGCGACACATGGCCCAACGACTACACTGGCTCTCTGGTCTAATAGGCAGCACACACTCATTGGCCTGTTTGGACATGCTGGCACATGCACACATACGCACACACACATGCACACACGACAGGAGGACCCCAGATCTAGCTCTCCCCCACTTAGCAATCCCGATGTCTTTCCGACGGGTATTGCGAAGAGCAGACGGTTTTGCCATCGCTCTCTCAAAATAGCCGCTGCTCATCTCAACCAGGCCAGATGGTTTTGAAAGATATGTGTGCTGGGGGGGGGGGGGGGTGCATGTGTGTCTCCAAGAGGTGGCTAAGGATCAGCCACAAGAGGTGGCTTCTTTCACACTTGGGTGACAATAAGTGGAAAAGCGGAGAGAGAAAACGGGGGCTGGGCCACTTAAAACTCCTTGTATGTTCACGGCGGGCAAGAAAACACCTGTGCACTCAGCCCCAGCCGGAGACACCAGGGACCTCCACCGCAATAAATATATGCCAGGCAATGGAAAACTGCATGTGCGTGTACGTGTGTGTGAGACAGTTTCCTCAACATACTGTACAGTATCTACATTTCTGAAAAAAGCAGGGACGTGAAAGCAGTGACCATTAAAGGTATAGTCAGTCATTTTGGAGAAATAGTTGATAATTGAACTCGATCAAAACCTAAACACCTCTCTCTTCAATACCATAGGGTGCTCCCTCTGTAGTTTCATCCCACACATTGGACAGCATTGCCAAGGCTGCTGTGAGATGCGGTCTGCACCACTTTGTTTATGTTCCTAAAACAGGGCTGTGTAGTACTGTATTATATTATTTTCAGCAAGCACACAGAACGGACAGCTAGCAGAATATGCCAAAGTGTATTATCTTACAATCGCTGACTTCACAACACGTCCTGCTTGTGTTCCAGCTCTGGCAAACAGGCCCGGTGAACAGGCAAACCGTTGGTTTGTAACAGACCTCACAGGAGCGCATTCATATTAATGAATTGAGAGCTATCGCTAATGTGATTATAAATGTCAACATACTCAATAAAAGCTCTAATCTGAATCACACCAGAATGTCTTCTTACATGGTATTGAATTAAAACCTGAGTCTCGCCCCTCATCGTCCCTTCTCAAGCCAAGTGGCATGGAAGTTTGATTGGGATAGGCCTGGCGTAGCAGCAGAACATGCTTAGTGATTGAAACACATCAGGTCTCTCTGTCGTCGGCTCAGCCTCCAGCTCTCCCTTCGGGCTCCAACCATGACTAGCACTGAGTCATGTTGGAACAAACAGACCATTCACACACACACACACACACACACAATGATACACACGCATGCACACACACACAAATTTAACATTCAAACTTCGGATCATTCTCCCGCCAAATTATATCATATTGTATCATAACGTCTGTTATTGGGGATATTGTATCCCTACCGCCCAATCTCTTGGCAGAACTAGATCCCAGATTCAGCCAATCATCGTTGCACGCTGGTGCTCCCAAACACCACCAGGAGCCAAAACCTCCTGAACCACATCACACAGCTTGCTGCCGGGTGTGTATGTGTTTGAACAGCACACACAGAGAGAGAGAGAGAGAACAGAGGATTATAACTAAAAAACATATTCATCGTCCCCACAAAGCTTTGGTGACATTTGGTGCAGGGCCTTGGATGATGTAATAATGCATCTCATTGCCTCCTCGAGTTTTAAAATGTGATACTGTACATCTTTCAATTGGCCAAAACAGCAGTGTTTTCACACACACACACACACACACACATAGTATGGTATATACGGTATACTGTATGTATATATACAGCTGGATTATTAAAATATAGCACTACAGCAAATAATGATACATTCTCTCTTTTTTGCAAATGTTAAATCTCCTTTAAAGCCTACAATTGCAACACTATATTTTGTATGCACAATATATTTTAAACTCCTGACTCCTAGCAATGCAATAGCAATGGTTCTTTCAAAACCAGCATTAGGTTTTTTCAAGCATTAGTAATTTCAAAAGGGCATGTTTTGGGTGGTTAAGAGTTTAAATCACACAATGATACACTAAAATAGTACATTGTTAAAATGATAATGGAAATAATCAATGTGATTTTTAAAATATTTTATTTGTAGCTGAATAGCTGAATAATATCCACAATGAACTGAGGAGCAAAAGAAAGGTGCTACTCAAAGAATGATCTTAATTATTTGAATATTCTCTAAGGGTATCTGAGGTCACATTACCAGCCCATTGAGTTCATTTAACACGTGCATGCTTTCATATTGCCAGTATGACATGAAGAGTAGGGATCCCCAGGGGAATTTGTCTAGCTTAGGGATATTAGGCAATTATCCATAGTGCTTCCCTTCCAACAGTCAAAGTCTGTACATGTCCACTGTTACCTGCACCGAAACAGGATCTACCGTACTTGAAGACATGAGAAGCAAATAATCACATACAGCCTGAATATTATATATACTATAACTACATGTTTATCTAAAGGGCTTTATGTCATCCTGTGATTAATGTAAAATGAGCAAATGTCTAATGATTTGCATCCATGTACAGTGAAACAATGATTTTCACAGGCTTACAGTAGATCCCATGTTATATGTGATAATATGTTCAATATGGACATACAGTACAACTACAAACAGTGCCAAGAATGTGTCGTACTCGGATACAGACCAGGTTCTAAAAGATTTAACACACTGACACAAAGCTTAGTGGTTAAATTAGAAATATTTCAAATATGTATACGAATATTAGATTGTATCTACATGGAATACAAGCACAATAAAGGTTTAAACATGTCGTTAAAAGTATTTTGTGATGATGTTGATAGATATTAAAATATTTGAGTGTATTGGCCTAATGCATGGAATATTATTTGTGCCAATATTAATTAATGAAATATATAATATTTAAATTTTGAAATGTTAACACAAATAATTAAATGTAACTCATTAAACTATTTGTGTTCATATTTAAATATTTATTTAAATATTTATTTATTTATTTAAATATTTATTTAAATATGTCATTATTTCTTTATTTCATCCATCTATACATCCATCCATCCTTATCCACTTATCCGTATAGTTATTTATTTCAATATTTCTTCATTTCAATATTTAATTATTTATTGTTACATTTAATTATTTATTTAGGGATTGTTGGTGTTCTAATTAAATCAATTGAATAATTAAATCTATCTTCTTCTTCCATCAAAAGCAATGGGATCTAAAATAGCATTGGGTTAATGTTTGTCTCACAGAGACAAAAATTAATTTAAGTCACACAAAGTCTGGGATACAGTGCTGGCTAACTGTGTCAATACTTGACACAGGAGAGATATTTTGATGGACATGCACAACGACCAACTAAGAAAATCAAGACCAAAATCGGACGTTAAACTAGTAGGCTATAGAATAACGTGTTGCGATACTTACCAACACAGCTCTGGCTGTTTTCAGGTATTGTATCTGTTAGAAGTTAGAAGTTACAGTTACTACTTACAATACATTTAACAATTGAAATGAACAAATAAAGCACTGCATTAGCATTGCACATGAATTACAGATGCGACTTCCTCACTTCCGGAAAGTCGATTTCTATCTTAGAACGGCATATGTAGGCTATCAGAGGTGTCAAAAGTACACAAAGTAATTACTTAAAAAGCACAGATACTTAAATGTAAAAGTACTGATTCAACTTCTGTACTCAAGTAAAAGTAAAAAAGTACAGGCTCTAAAATGTATTGAAAAGTGAAGAGCAAAAAGTCGAAATTTTCAATAACAATATTTGTACTGGCAGTTTCAGGGCAAAAGTCAACATGAACTGTTCAATTAATGTTTTAATAATATTGAATCAAATGATTGTATCAGAGTATATCCTGATATAGTTTTGCTATGACCCAGAACGTTTTAGACTACACATGGTTTTACAAGCCTAAGAGGGAGGTGTCGTATTTTTTCGCTTTTATGAAGCCAAAAAAGCAAGAGGAGATGCCAACATACACACAAGAACAGGATATCAAATGTATGGTATCTGATGATCCAAGAAGAAAACTAATTTTACTGTATGGTACAGTAAAATTTCATGTGGTGCGATTATGAGATCCAGATCGATGTGAGACAAATCCTGGTGCTAAACAAATGTCTAAAGCAGGCCAAGATAATAAAACTAATGGAAGTCATAAATAAACATTATCTTAAAATAAAAAAATGTAGGCTGACTTACCCTGTTATGTAAGGATATTGCTGTCTAGCATACATATTTGTCATTCACATGAATTGTCAAGATCGTGCATTGAGACTCGTGGAATGATATGATACTGTAGCTCTCAAAATCATTTTTGTCAGTTCTGACTGCTTCTCTCTGATATTTCATAACTGTTATTTGAGAAATGTGCTATTCCTTTGGAATACATCAAACACCATTAGCCTACATGCCAGATGCAAATAACTTACTTTACCGGCATATAGCAACAACCAAGGAGGGTGGGGCATTGAATAGTGAATAGTGGCCTTATGATGGTCATCAAAGTAGGCAAATAAACAAATGTAACTCAAGTTAGGCTACATCGGACATTGGACGTAAATTTAAAACATAATACATTTCTTTCTTTCTTTTTTTTTTCTCAAAAGTGGGGGGGACGATTTTGCGCCCCTGAATACAAACATATTGCAATTGCATAATATCTGAAAAACTGTATTACAAATTTGCATTAAATTAATTTTTATTTAGAACACTACAGCTGCTTACCATTGTATCCTATTGCCAAGGATGGATCCGATATGCAAAAATAATCATGACATGATACAAAGTGGTGTGATGTAGATGAGAAGTTATGGCTAAATGCAGATTATATAGTTGACTAGCATTGCCACTAAATGTAGATGGTTTATAGTCACCAGATTTTCCACTAACTTTTCCATCTCTCATTTATAATAGCCTATTATGATTTACCACAGTCTATACTGTGGAGCTGATGGTTTCTGACATACAAGCTGACCCTTTCTTGTCTGTTTCATCTTATTACGTAATTTACGTAAAATGCACCAATAGGCCTACCTGGGATAGTCTTTTCTTCTGTTTTTGTCCAATCTATTTAGGTTGAAATCGATCTTGATGATATTGGAAATGCGCACAATTATGCAAAATAGACAAAAACATTAGCACTAAGTCTGTTTTGAAAATTTAATGAGTAGAAAATACAGATATTTGCGTTAAAATGTAAGGTAAAACTTGTTAAGTAAAGTACTTAAGTATTTGTACAGTAAGCAGTTACTTCAAGCTCTGTATGCTATCAGACATTCACAGACTTGCTTATGTGACATAGTGCTAATGAACTGAAGAGGTTGAGACTAGGTCAGTATTGACATATAAGCTACTAGAGGAAGATCTTTGATATTTTCTAATTCGTTAAAGCATTGTACTTTTCCAACAAGATTGTAGGTTCAAACCTCAGTATTTACATTTGTTTTTCTTTACCATATAGAACATTTTACATACACATTTTTGGTCCAGTGGACTGATTTATGCCGATGATTATGTTCTAGGGTACTCACAGATTGCCATAAACTTAAAAAAAAAACACCACATTCTGCTCTCAATGACTCAATACCCTGAAGATGCTCAGCATACACAACGCACTTCCTCCAAGGACCCTACTAGCAATAGCTAATGCTAGCTAAAGTTCATGCTAGTAAAATTTTCTAATGTTGAAAATTGTAGATAATGCATTGTTGAATGATTACACATGTTTTAGAAAGTGTAAGAACAACACATAATTCCGATAGCTAAAACACCTGTATGTGTAGGCTAATATTAAAACTCAATGCTGACTTATCAACAATGCTATTTTCTACAACTTGCAATTCAAACTTAAACATTAGAAGTTTGAAGGAGAATACACTGACTTTAGCTATTGTTAGCTTGAGGCAATTGGTCAATGATTGGATGTGTGGCATTTCGTAAAACCTCTTGTATACATTTAACTTCCTCCCACAGTATCTCGACATAGTGTTTATATAAGTTACAAGTTGATATTAAGGCTGCAACTAGATGCAGCCTGGCTGGATATACCAGTAGTTTACTGTCAATATTCACCCAAAATGATTTTAGATTACTTTAGACTACCGGTAATTTAATGAAGATGACAGATTTCATAATTTCATTGTGCACACAACATCATATATCCTGAAATACAGAAATAAAAAAATAACTAAATGTAAAATGTAAAAAAAAAAAAAAAAAATTATA
>JAODTR010093892.1:0-13749 GCA_025399935.1 Amblyopsis rosae | reverse complement strand
AAGAAAACTGTGCTTTTCTTTCAAAAATTTGGAAATTTCTAAGTGACCCCAAACTTTTGAACGGTAGTGTATATATAGTAACACTATATATACACTACACAATAGCGTATGTGACCATGTCACCATTGAGCAAATCTACTACAGCAGATAAGGTATGATAGGTCAAACCTGATAATGTAGGCTTAATCATTGCTCCTTTGTTAAAAATTCATGCCATTCAGACATCATACCATAGAGATTAACATACAATGAAAACAAAATACTAAAGGTGAAAAATTGCATAATGACATTATATGCTCAGCCTTAATAAATAGAATTTCGACTGTGCTCCTAAATGTTTTAACTTAGGAGCACATGTGCTCCTTGAGAATGAAGTCAGTGTAGAGCTCTGATATAACCTTTCAAGAGAACAGTAATACATGGAGTACCTCCTCTGGTTCCTCCTGCCCCCACAATTAAGAACTAAGATTAGTGTTCCCACAGCAGCAGTTCTCTTCCAGAGACAACAGCGAACATTTGGATGATCATTTTACAGAATACACCAATTTCCTACTGCTAGAGTGTATAGGGTAAAGGTTGCTAAGAGCTAGTTGTAGTTCATACCAATTATGACTTCAATATAGAGTTGGGTATCGAGAATCGGTTCTAAATTTTCTAAGTTCCAAGTTGGAACCGGCTCCACATTTTCTCCACATTTCCGTGGATTCTGTAATGTTTGCATTTCAGTTGCGCATTTTACCTTTTTATCTGCCAGCAACTGATATGCGGATGGCGGAAATAAAGTCCCGAAATTGGACTAATTTCACTAAACCAGTGAAAATGTGAGGACTGACGAGACATTTCTGTTTACATCTGTTTCTTGTTTATTTCCTAACCCGCATCCATCAGATCAACTTCCGTATATTTGACAAAAGCTTGTACAACAAACGATAACAAAATTGCACGAATCCTCTGCTCTACCAGTAGAACACAGACAACCAGCTAGAGCTAAAGCCATGCTAAAACAATACTGCTTTCTTGCTTAGCCTTCAACATTTATTTTCTTTTCTTACAATACGCACTGCCACTGGTCTAAAAATAGATTGTTTTTTCACTCTCTAAACAACAATTGCCCTATGCCTAGTGAAACGCAAAAGGCAATGCATGTATAATTGTCCAGGTCATTACATGATCATAAACTGAATTATCAGAAGAAAGACATTCATGAAATGAAGATTAGAATTCTACAGGTTGGAGTAAATACTAAATGGGTAAAGAGAATGGTGATTACACAAGATAAATAACTAAGTAACATATTGACATATGTTTACCTTTGTAAACAATTATACAATAATATCCTGTAAACGTACAGCATGTAATTGTATGCAATGTAAGCATGTAATTATAATAATTAAATGCATGAACACCTAGCCACATATAAAAAGGCTATTCTACATAATCATTGCTTCCACACAGTGCCAAGCACTACCTGCCTCCTTGGGGGAGTTTAGACTTTGTCTTGTTTAGTGCTTATAAAGCAAAATAATTAAATATTTTATAAATGAAGGAAAAAAGAAACCTTCCTGAATCCTGTCAGAGTCACCAACATTGACATTTGATTGATTAAAGCCTAAATTTTCCCTCTTGAAATATGTTGCAATTCTTCTCCCAAAAATATTGGACTCGGAACCGGATTCGATAAGCAGAATCGGAATTTGAACCGGAATCGATTACATTTAAACGATTGGTAGACTCAAAACATAGTATTAGCTACATAGAAATTAGCTACATAGAAATAATACCTTAGCAATGTCAAATAATTTACCATATACATTCTACAAATTAGCTTTAATTCTAACACATCATGTGTCTCCTGCTTGCAGTACAACAATAGTATAAATGTCCTTAAGCAGTTAATTGAAGATGTCAAATTGGAAGATTGGCCTCCGTAACAATCAGGATCAGAGATATCCTGAAACAATTCAATATTATCCTACATTTTAGAATGCGGGTTATAAATGCAAACATGGTGGGGCAGTGTTTCTACTAGGCTGTACTCTACGGGAAAATATGTTTATTTATTGTTTTCTATACGGCGTCTCAGCCCAGCAGCTGGTGCGCAGATGAAAAATTATTGCATTGCTGAATTATCCTAAATCAGATTATTATAAAAGGTTACGCAAAAAGGTATAACCAGTTTCTGGTTAGCAACATAGCTTATTACAGGTTGAATCCATGCCCATGATGTATATCTGGTTTAAAAACAACAACAAGCTGACAGTGTGCATGTAACAGCCACCGATGTCATTCTACATTTGGCATAAACCCAGTGTTAGGTAGTGGCAACTCAGACATGAGTGTCTAAGCCTTGCACCATCCATCCCATCCAGTATTTCCAGAAACAGAAAAAGAGAGAGAGAGAGAGAGACAGAGACAGAGAGAGAGAGAGAGCGAGAGAGAGCGAGAGAGATCCATGTTCTCTCTCACCAAGCATCTCTCCGGGGCCCGGCTAGGCTTCTAGTGTCTTTAACAACCTTTCACTCTGATGGACTTCAGGCCTGGCTTGTTAATCATTCATGGCAGCGGGAGCCTCTGTGGGCTCACAACAGTGTGGATGGAACAGATAAGGGTGAGCGTTGGGAATCGGCAGGATTTCATTGCTCTCAGTCTCTGGTGCTTAGTCTTGGTTTCAAATCTATCATTTCTCAATACCAAAATGTATCCCTAGAAGTTCAACTCTATTAGTTCCTCATTACCAGATGGAGAATCGGGGCCTACATTGTCACTTGCTGCTGTCCATCTGCAACACTATATTTGACACGAGAGCCTAACCATGACATATGCAGGTGACATTATCTGAGAACAGTGGAACATGGAGCAACATGTACAAGGTAAACACAGTATCTGGCTGGTGAGCATGATTTCCTATGGGAAGAGTCTATGTGCTTCCAGATGAGCCCTATGGGATTAAAACGCTAACGGAGAGTGTGCTCAGCGCCGATGCCACTTAGGCCCTGCAACAGACGGCATGATTCTATGTACAGCTCCATGGTCTGCTGACCACAATAGGTTTTGCACTTTATGATAGGTCCTGCTGTCCTTGTACCATATGTCCTGTGAAACCATGCAAATCCAACAAATAATTATCTGTACACCAAGGCAAATGTCATATTCCCTTTTTTGAGCCTAGTGATCAAATGTATTCTGGTTTTAAATCCTTGTCCATAAAAATATGTGGAATGGAAAAAGGAAATAGCCTGTTGCTGTGACAAGCCTGTGCATTTCACTGTGATTATGCAGGTCATTACAAAACAGCGGTTATAACAGTGGCTTATTAAAAAAGGAGACCACAGTACAATCATTTAATACTTCATCAATGCCTGAATGAAGTCCTGTATCCAAACAATGCTGTAATGTTCTACCTCTACGACACTATAACAATATGGATTTGAAGAAACGGGGTAGTAAACCAAACAGCATCTATATTAAAAAGCAACATTTGTATTTGGAGCTGCAGCCTCCGCTCTATATTTTAGTCATAGTGGGGATCGGCCATCAAAAGTCCCTTCTCATATCAGTCATAGGCTATGAAGGCAGAATAAGGATCTGACACCAATCTGATATTACTGAATTTGAAGACATTTCAAAGAAGTTCCTCTATACTAAAGCTATGCAATACCACATTTTCAAAGTATAGACAAAATAAGTCAATGCAGGACTAATCAAGATTTGGAACCATTATTCGTACTTTTAATCTAAACAGGTTTATAGTCCAAAACCGTAGGGATGCATGCATGTATTGTATTTTAGCTGGACGATTCAGATTTCCGAAAAAATTTTTACCCCCAAGGCTGACCGGCCGGTTACGATTTTGGCTTGTTCCAATTTTCATACTGCTTTCACATTTTATTTTATGGCTATGCTAACTTTTCAAAACTTTTCACACTGGTAGCACTGGTGCTACCAACCTTCTTTGTTGGTGGTACTAGCACATGATTTGGTCGCACCCATTTTTATTTTGATATTCTAAATAGCATGGTGAGTTTCCTACAATGGATGCGCCGCATTGCCTATATTACGCAGTAGACATCCCCTTTCTACCGCATCTCGTGTGCCTACTGTATTAGCCCTTGCGCTTTTATGGTAGCATTTTTCAACAAGGCAGCATAAATAGTCAGAACACCGGCAACACAATTGTATAAACACTGCCAAACATAATCGGCACATAACCAGCTATATTAGGACATACAGCAGATTGTTGGTCATGGCCAGTTATTGTGAAAACCGGTCTATTCCGGTCATCAGCCGATCGAATGGTACATCTCTACAGAGCAGCTTTAAAGAATAAAAAAAGGGAGATTTTTTTAAGTTTGCAGATACTGACCTCTAATCCATTCACCAAGAAAGCACCAACTGGCTGTTCATCCTGCTGAATGCAATGCTTCCCAGCACTGGTTATAGAAAAATATCAGTTTTCCTCAGCACCTGTAAAAAAATGAATTCATTATAGAAACTAGAAAACATGACAACAAATGAGCTAAGGTTTGTCTGAAAAGCCCTTTGGATAACATTTGCAATAATGATTAATGAACGCCTCATACAGTAATTCAGAGTTTGATTGAAATGTTAGGCCTAATGAGTTTTTCCACATTCTAGGCAAACAAATGTATTGCATCAAAAAAAATTGTAGGCTAAAACTGCAGGAACTGTAAGGGGAAATTATCTTCTAGTAATATAATAAGCTTACAAAACTGCTCACTCAATACTACAGACAGTATATTGAAACAAACGTAAATTCCCTAATCACGTCAAATGTAAATAGTTGAATGTTGATTGATTATTCTTACATGCTAAGCAGCTTTTCCACACCAGGTTTTCAGAGGGGAACAAAAATGATTATTGTAATGATTTCTATCCGGATCTAAATGATAAGTCACACATCAATACAGACTGACTTACAGGCATTGAACCTGTGATGGCGAGCAAACTAATATTTTGTAATTGTGGTTGTGATGAATTTACAGAGCTTCCACTGCAGGGTCATTAATGACAAACCAATCAGTCACAGCCAACACATTGAGACTGACATGGATTCTTCACTCTCACCCATATAAGTTTCCTAACAGCCTCGGTTAAAAGAGGCAGTATTAAAAGTCATTACATCGCAATACTAAAGGAGAGTCATTGATTTTTTTGTCAAATGAGGGCATTGACAAAGCATTTAAATTATATATTATACAAACTAGGAACCCAGTAGTTTAAGTTTGCGCCACTGCAGTATTATGGTGCACTGTAAATTTAGGGCATACTCACACTTGGCCCAGTTGCCTTGAACCGTGCCCAAGCACGATTGTCCCCCCTCCCCACTCCCCCACTGGCCTGCACTGACACTGCAGTTGACATTCAAGGCCAGGGCACGCTTACTCCAAAACATTACATTTGCTACTTGGTTTCAGGCCAATTATTTCAATTATTATTTCAGGCCAAACGAACAGGACTTTGGGGTCAAACGATCTCGGACAGGGTCGACAGGACTCCCAGTAAACCGGTCCTGGGTTCGATCTCATATATGCATGACTGACAGCGCTGATCACAAACTGTCCATGAGTGCGGACATTGATGGGCTGCAACAACAATGCTATTGTGCAATTATTTCCACACTGTACATTTGAGTGCTGTGGCTTAATCACATCCTTGAAATGGAGGACAAACTATGTACCGTTTTGCCAAACATACATGGTGCTAGTGCTATAAAGCTTTGGAATGAAGTAAGAAAGGATTAAACATGTTTAATCATTGTAAAAGCAACAGCAGTCCAACATTGAAGGGTAGTTGTACAGTGGATGAATGACTTAGGTCAAATGTTTTGCTGTTTGCGTATGACACTACAAAAAACACTTAGGCTATAATAATAGCGCTAGGACAACAAAATTGAGTATGACATGAACACCATTTCTGTTTACTATTTTAAAACAATTAAAATTTTATTATAAATAATTCAGCCCTCTACAGGCTGGATAGATGCTGTAAGAGAGTAAACTCCAGCCTGTAGCTCAGTTCATTCCTCATAGATGTTGATTGTTTCTCATACCTTATCCAGTCCTGAAGACTCCCTAATCGCAGAAATAAAAATCTGACCATGCCTAAATAGACTCCTCTCAGTACGATGACGATACAACAGTGTTTTCGTTGTCATGGTAAAAGGAAAAAGACAATCCACCTCCTAAAGTGAACTGGAAAGCATATTTAACACTGCTCTGGCATACAGCAACAGCATACCTCAATTAAGTATAAACTACCTTGAGGAAATAATCTCTTAAGGGTGTGTAATCAAGAGCATGGAGAGCAGAAGGCTAGTGGGATTACACAAACTGAAGCAAGCTAGCAGCACCAGCACCTCTTCAAGGTGGCTTAGTATTTGGCTCTCCCGGATTAACGTTGCACTGACACCATTCCCATAGCCTTTACATAAGAGTCCCTTTCACCTTGCATATGAATCGTGAACATCCACTTTACACTTCTCGTCATACATTTTAAAAAACATTAGGCAGGGGATGGTACTTTTACAGGAAATTATATTAGCCTATTAACTGTTCTTGTTGTTCCTCATTTGCTGCCATGCTGACACTACAGTCATCTATCAGGAGTAAAGATGCAGACTCATCTGCTCGGCAGTCACAAAACACCCCATGTTCTCCGGGGACTAAATGGCTGGCCAAACATTAAACAGCCAAACCACTGACACCACCTCCGTGCCAGGCACCGCTGACCATCTGACACTAAAAGCATTGTCCAAGATTACAGAGTCCGCAAAGTGAAGCGCTGAAATAATTGAGATGTCTGCTTGGAGCTGTAGATTGAAGGATTCATGCTATTCTCATTTATAGCACAGGGTTTACCCTGGCACAGTGTAGTAGTGCACACCATGTATGAACAAGCTTCAGTATGAACAAGGTTCAGTGCTGTACACATCAGTTATGGAATCTGTTTAACAGTTAACAACTTAATATGCCTATGGCAATGAGTTTTCTTTCTCATACATTATACTAAGTGCGTAATAGTGTGGCTGAACCATGGGATCACTGTCTAATAGGAAAAAGAAAGTATGCAGTTAAAATGGTAATGTGTCTAGCAGTCAATTTGTTTTCAATTTTTCACTGATGCTTAAGAATTACTTCAGCCAAAATGTTTGTGAGAAGGGACAATTACACTTTATAATTAGTTGACCAAATCCCTGAGTCACCAGAAAGAGCAGAAAAACCCACACGCAATTCATAGTTCTGTTTTTCTGAATTTGTTTAAAGATGAATTCAAATATTACTCTACTTATTATATCCTATATATACACACACACACACACTAATATACTTTACTCCTCTTCTCCAACTCAAATAGAGCATTGATGTGCTCCAGGGAACCCCAGGAAATGTTGATAGGCTCCAGAGAAACTAGGACTTGTTTTGGAAATTATTTGAAATTGACGTATGGCAATCATGACATTGAACTGCGAGGGGGTGTACATAAGGGTTCAACAACATACCAACCATACCAAGATTGAAAATCTCTAGTGCACACACACCTTTGCTTCCAGATTCCCCTAGTGGTTAGAGCTCAAGATCAGAAAAGAAAAATCAGCTTTAACAGAGAACCAGTGATGCACCATATCTTGCCTATCTCTGAGACAGTGTTCAGTCATATACCACAGGCTGCTTGTATCTATTCTACACTGCCGCACAAGTTTCTGATTCACATACTGCCGCTGTCATATTAGGAAATTACCACATGGGGAAACTGCTTTGCGACATCTGTAGAACGGAGACCACTAATCGTGACTTTACAGGGGGCAACGTCTAAAGCTGGCATTGTATGCCATCACTTTATTTGAAAATGTTTAAGATAGCAGCAGTCAGTTGGAGATTGAGTGAGCTGCAGCCCATTTTACATTGACTCAAATCACTCTCATTCTAACAAGCCATATACAGTGCAAAGTGGTTGAATGTTGCAGTTATGTGCTGTAATAGCCCAGGCTTTTATTTGCTTCAATCGCTAACTCAACCTGCCTTTTATTTGGAGTGTCTATTATTCACACAATACTCTTGCTCAGCAAAGATGGAAAATATCAATTACAGTAGCCTATTAATTAAACCATATTTGCATAAAAGTAGACTTTCAATTCCTCATTTACTCTATAGAGAGAAAATGTGTTGTTCACTCCCAAGAGTTAACAAGCGGTAACAATCGGCGCACAGACTACAAACATGTCAGCAAATTTTGCATAGGATTTTGTATCCAAGTAATGAAACAACCATTCCAATAACATGGTGCAGAAAGAGGAGAAAATATATAACCTAATTTAAAGTGCTGTGTTTGGTTGAAGAACAAAATTAGACAGCTAGCAATGACTTAATTTGTATGAAAAACCAGTGGACCCGTATACATTAAAGGAATATAAATAATGGATATATTTTCTGACTTCAAACCTCAGTCACTACTTACTTGTCTAGTTTACCATGCCAATTAATTGAATTATAGGCTATTGATTTAAGATACTGATTAAAGGCAGGTTTAGTCATTCTTGCTAACTTCTAGCTCAAATCAAAACATCACTCAGCGGCGCCACCTTCATCCTTCACCACCATCAAAATGCATTGTGAAGCAAAGCGTAGTACTACGGCTTTGCAGTGTGTGCAAAAGGAAACCTCGCAAACGCGCTGCTTCTCTGCCACTCTCTCGCTACTGTGCGTCATCACAAATTGTGCATCTCTGACATCTCCCGGCTCTGCCCTACGTCGCCACAACAAATGCGAGATTGTCCATATTGACAAAGGTTAAAACATTTAACTTAATACACAGTCTAAGCAACTTAGAACTAGCTCATGTAGATAATCAGTTGGCAGAGGTTTTACTCATCCAAAGAACATTTTTAAGTAGACCCAGCTTCTAACTGAGACCTGCTTTTATGGTCAAATGTGTAACAATCCCAGCCAGTAAAGGGGTCTTTGGGATTTAATCCTTTAGGGTAGGTTACTCAAACCATGACAGCAGTGCTGTCATGGTTTGAGTAACCTTGCAGTAGCAGAAGTTTGTGCACTTTGTTTTAATGCTAAGAGATTAGTGTGTTTAGAGAATAGTTTATGCAAATAGTTAATGGCTGTGTACACCCCCTTTGTGTGCAGATGTAGATAAAACTGAAGACAAACTCTGAACAATGTATTTTGGGGACCATGGTTCAAACATTTTGTCTGCTTTAAATTATACCCAAACAATCAAAATGCTATTTTATGCATTGGTTCAGCATTTCTTGGTTGATTATGATGATTAGTCACTTTCACAATGCTGTTGGCCTACTTGTAAGCCAATGCACACATTGTGCCAGAAGGGATGGTGTGTTAGATCATGAAGAGACATGCACACATGTGCACATAAATAATTCTAAATGGGGGAGGGGGGAAGGTTAAAAAAAACAAAAAAACAGCTAACCACATGTAAAAGACTAATACAATATGCAATCTGGCATTTGATAAACACGGAAAAGAAGTGGCCCTTTCCAGGCTAATTCCCATTATGCATACACTAGCAGAGACTAAATAATAGATGCACACTTGAAGAGGAAATGGAATCTTTTGCAGATTCTGGATTCGTAAGTGCCTGTCAAAGCATCTACTTTAAAAAGAAATTGTTCAGACAAGACTTAATGTCGGACGAGACTTAATGCCGACTAACAATAGGAGTAGCAATCGAAAGAAAAACAATATCAAGAATACCAGTAGTGGTGACTTTCATTCACTACACACTGCAACAGCCTTACGTGAAACTCATATTGGTTCAAAGGTATAGTAATTCCAGAGAATGCTTGATAAATTCAAACTCAAATAAAAAACCTCTCCCAAATACCTCTCCCTTCAATGCCATAGGGTGCTCCCTGAGAATCTTCACCCTACACATTGGAAAAAGGTATTTCAAAGGCTAGGACATTGTGTGTGGGTTTGGTATTGTTATGGTTGTTTACGATTCCGGTGCCAAATTGATACTTTTAAAACGGTTCCAGTTCCTAAACTGGTACTTAGTCATTTGTTCTTTGTTGTTCTTTATTATTCAAAGTATTATAATTCACAGCAATTTGTTGACGGTCCCTTAGCCACTAGCGCTGACATTTGTCATGTTTACACTTTTACAACGTACAATGTGTGTGTATCTTCCTTTGGCACTAAATAGAATGGACAATCCCACAGACGTGTGTCATCTATAGGTAGTTTATGATGACAGCTTATACAGTAGCTAGCTATGGCCTCTAGATTAAAATAATAAAGGTACGAGTGACCGTCTTTTGCAGCGCAAAACCGGCATACATGTATAAACATATGCATATGATAGTTAAAGTAACCTGCTATAATTAGACAGGGCGGTTTATTGGTGCATCTGTTTAGAAACATTTCTTTAGGAATTTTTAAGCATGTTTAACGTAGCTAACGTTAGCCTACCTCATGTTATAATGTGCGATGACTATGAGTGATGATTGATGCTTACGTTCGTTTCGCAGCACCACACTCAAGGGGTCCTTTCAGTAAAGGTTCCAGTGATCCAGTCCAAAAAAAAAGACATATCATTCTATTATATATTCATATTATTTTTTGGCATCATGTTCCTCCTTAGTATTAAGGAGCATGCTCATTGCCCAATGTACCTGTCATGTAAACATTTCCACGCGACGCGTGTAGGTATTACAGGCACAACAGAGGTTATACTTCCTGAGAACCCTCAGAAAAGTAAAATTATTACAGCAGGTCCTTGTGTCATTCTATCACTGCTCCATTGAGAGCATCCTCACATATGGCATCCTGACATGGTATGGCAATAGCTCTGCAGCAGACAAAAAAATCCCTGCAGAGAATAATCAAGACTGCACAGAACATCACAGATCAACCGCTACCTGCACAAGATGACATCTTCACCTCCCGCTGTCTACAAAATACACACCATCCTGAAAGATTAATTCCACCCTTCTCGTCACCAGTTTGAACTGTTACCCTCAAGAAAACGTTACAGGTCCATCAAAACACGCACCACAAGATTCATGAACAGCTTTTTCCCCAAAGCCATCATAATGAACTCTGAACTTAAAGCAAATCGGAACATCACAACTTTAAGTACAATAATCAGATTTTATGTGCAATATTTATGAGCGCCTTATCATTTTTTAACTGTATACATTGGCAAGGGTGAATGGTAATAAACTGTATGCGTTATTGTTGTAAATGGTAATATGTGTGAATGGAGCTAGATTTTATTATATTTTATATTGAGCCTGGTCCTTGAGTGCACTTCGTTGTATGTTTGGTACAATGACAAAGAAATCTAAGTCTATTAGAGATAATTATACGGAGCTAAAACAATTGTCTGGATGAAGATTGTTTTAGTTTTTAACCCCCATTTTAAAACTAAAACGTATAATGTAGATTTAGTCCAAGTGGCGAAATGAGGCATCGAAATGCGTTTTAATTTGGTCAGGTAGATACCGATGCCATGTTGGCACCGGGTTTCGATACCCAACCCTAATTGTGTGCGGTCTGCACCACTTTGTTTGTGTTCCTATTTATGGAGCCAGGGCCATGCAGAAGTCCCAGATTATTTTTTCAGCACGCTCAGTTAACGGTAAACTAGCGGACTGTGAGGAGATAAGAATTTGGCAAAAAGTGCATTAGCTTACAATTGCTTACTATAATTTTAAGCAATTCCTTTACACCAGTTACAAATCAATGAGATACATTTTTAAGACATGCCAGTCCACTCATCTATGTACCATGTATAACTGGCAGGATGGGAATAATTGAGACCCTTAAGGCTACAGTCCAAAAATAGAAACTCAATATAGGTCTATGCTCTAATAGCCCAGTCCCCACTGCCAGTCTTCCACTCAATGCATTAGGGTAATCTTCACAGTGAATTTAGCAAACAAAGAAGTATTCAGCGTCCATGTGCCTCATCCTGAGACATGTGTTGTGGCTGTCACAAGTGCTCAGCAATACAGCCAATAAATGTTGCTCTTCTCACTCAGGCTTTGCATACATTTTGGGAATGGCGCTCATCCCCTATTGTGGCTGTTGTAAATTCTGGGTCTTTTGCAGCATTTCCACTGTGGTTTCACACACAAATAGGATGGAGGCCCTCAGGCTTTTCTTTTCTTGAAATTACATTTTAAACCCCCATCTCCCTTCAGTGACATCCAGGACTATGCATAGCCTACTGCTTGGTTGCACCTGCTGTGCCCTCCAAAATCCATCAGACTACCAACTCAATACAAATACATTAAAACCACAAGCCCCAACTACCTAAATGTTAATGTGTGACTTCTAATTGGAGAAGCAGAGCCTCTGCCTTTTCTCATTGGATCATGGTGATATCAGAGTAAAGGGGAGAGAGTTAAAGGCCAATGCCACAAAAACAAGTTGACTGAGAAGACAGGGCCAAGGGTGAGTTCGTGGAAGCAAGAGACTTTTAAACTGAGGCTTCTCTGAGAGCCATACACAGCCTGCTATGCTCTCCAACTCCAAAACGCCGAAGATGAGAGGAAAAGCACAGCGTGGAAGGCAGCAGAGGCAAACTCACAGGAGGAAGCTGAGATGAAAGCAAATAGGAGTTTGGAGTGAGTTTTTCGAAGCTGAGTAAATAGCCTTGGCGCCTGTCAAGACTTTGTTTGGCGCAAACTGCTTTCATCCTTGTGCACAAAGGATGGAAGACTGGGAAGGAGTATAATATCAGATCCTAGCAAAAGGTCATAGAAGCTTAAAGAAACACACGCTCAGCAATAAGCACACCAACAACTGCTTAACAATTAAGCACATTTCAATTTCCTTCATATGTGTGTATATGTATATGCAATACATTCCCACAACACAATCATTTGTACAATGTAACAAATTAACATTTCCATGTAAATATATTTTTTGCATTCACATTTAATAGCTTTTTATAAACATACACACTTCAGACATAAGCTGTTTAATTAGACGCATATTCTCCATTTAATGATTTATTTATACGTATCATAGCATTGGCAACATTGTGACAGTCCTAGTTCTTGTATTGATGGAATCACATCATAATTACTGGTGACTCACCTCTAGCAGTCATTAAAAAGCTTCATTATCCATCCATTCCAAGCAGTGAAAACAAACATAGGCTTATCTGCATTGTAGAACAAAGAACCATGCCTTTATTTTGCAAGCAGGAGGAGTATATAGGCCACTCCAGGGACAGAGATATCAGATATTGTACCCACAGTCCTTGGAAACTTGTTAGGATCACATCAACCTTGATGTGAGGTCTCAGGGAGGTGGGGGGGGTAGGGGTGGGGGGCTGTGCCCTGACTGCCTTCCGCATGGAGACAAGACTGGCATCCTCAGAACCTTGTTAGTTCTCTGAAAAGGCCACAGACTGGTTTAGAATATTAAGCAGCAGATGCCGTTGCAAATCAAAAGGATTTTGATAGACAGTGGGAAGCTTCAAAAAGGCGTTTGATATATATCACTCAATCTCTTATATGAGTGAAAGTTTAAAGACGGGGGAAGGAACAAAGAGCTTGAGAAAGTGAATGGTGGTGAATGCAGCATATGCAGATGCCATTATTCCTCTTCCACATAGACTTGTGGCTGGTGCAGAAACAAAGTGAACGTGGCTTGCTGCCTCTCCCTCGGCCCACTAATAATATATCAGACAGTTTCTCCCAATCTGATCTTGATTGAGTGTCATTGGACCTCTCTCCCAATCCTT
>JAODTR010093881.1:0-10000 GCA_025399935.1 Amblyopsis rosae | reverse complement strand
AAACATTGGAACACCTGTGGTCAAGATGTGCCAGGCTCTCTGGAACTTGGTTTTTATTACAGAAATGGTTCCGCAGTATTGGGGAGGTGTTTTTATTTTTTGGGCCAAAGTATTGTGCTGCCCAGCGTGCCAAATTCAGCCTCAATATCTGATTGAACAGGTAAAAATAAGATGAAGAGATGGCTATGAGCCTGGTGAAAGCACGTCTCAGAATTGAGTATTAATACTATACTATACTACTATACCAATATTAAAATGGTAGCACAACTTGAGGGTTAACCATTTGGGGTCTGAGAGATGCTCTCTGCACCATAATGGAAGATGAATTAGTAACTATTAGTAAATATATACTGTATATATATATATATATATATATATATATATAAAATAAAATAAAAAAAAGAATAGGGAAAATCATTATAACTGTAAAATTAGGTTTTGTTTTGTTGTAAGGTACGAATTGTACGGTAAAGGCTTGTTTTAAGTCTCTCTCTCTCTCTCTCTCTCTCTCTCTCTTTGATTCACACTCACGCTCACAAGCATGCATGTATACAGTAAAACACACACACACACACGCCCGCGCGTACATGCGGTCACAGTCAATTCCTGTAGCTCACAACAAACAAATGTGATGAGTGGTTCCATTCCCTGCATAGTGGAATTGCCTGCAACAGTTACAGTAGAGCAAGACTCTAACAATGCCTGGGTTGGTGGTTCCATTCCCTGGGCAGTTAAAATGTGGAATGCAAGGCACTAGCTGCCTGAGATGGTGGTTACATTCCCTGTAGTCCAACAGGCAAAGCAAACACACAATTGATAATATTGCCCAATACTGATATTAAAGCTACATTGTATCAGTTGATGTCTTGTTGTCTGTACCTGGTCATTGCAGAGCATTCTGGGCCATCTTGATTGACATCTTCCAGACTTGTTCTATTTCAGTTTAGTTGCTGTACTAATACCTTATTTCTGATTGAAATTTATGACGGACATGTTCTAGAATATTACATTTGGTGACGACAGCAAGTTGAGAGAATCTCTCTGCCCAAATTCAATAAGCTTGGGGGTCTAAGCGACTAAACCAAGGTAAACTTTAAGGGTCCACTGACTAGAGTCTGTATGTGATGGACTTGACAATCTCTTTTCTCATGTTCCACTCTCTTTCCCCGTCTTCTTGTTGTTCTTTATCAAGCATCTCACGCACTTGTCTGGATTGATCTACGGCCTTATTAAAGACGGGTGCTTTCCGTTTGACGAGCGCGGTTTAATCTAAATGAAGATATGGACCCCCAGGGGCCATGTGGTAATCACGTCAAGCAGCTACACCGACGGTCCCCCTGGCTCCATCGCTCTTCATCATCACCACGGCAATTAGAGGGAGGATTCAGATGGCATCTGGCTCTTAGGTAATCAGAGAGAGAATGGGATTAGCTCTAGCATTATGCTGCCATGCTGTTCATTTATCAGTGCTGCATCAAACAGCTCACCTGCCCACATGAGCTGACACCTGGATTCAACATTGGATGTAAAGTCAAATGAAACAGCTTCATTATAGGGTTAATTCACAATGTTTGATCCTTTCTGCTAACCTGTAAAACTAACTTTGATTTAGCATCAAAATCACATTAGCATAACCCACAGTGTAGATATATCACGTCTTAGTATCATATCAATTAATTGAGAAACATAAATAAAACAAGAAGAAATCAGCAGGTACACAAGTTCATTTGATTTTAGCTTCACTATTGCAATTAATTCGACAGTGAAAGTATTCTATATTTTTATTTGAAATTATGAAATAATGTCATGACTTTGCTATGATAAACTGACCCCACATTATGTGTGATTTGATTATACCAAGGGTGACATTTAACTGCTTTTGGGGATATAAGAATGATTTGCTTCCTAAATAATTAGCATAGCTCTAGAGCAGAATGTATCTCATTCCAGTTAAGGTTGGATAAACATGCAAAACATATTTTTAACTGGTAAATTCACAGGTAATTGAAAATGGAGTTAAACATAAAGAAGTGAATTATCACTACAAGTTGATGTGTCAATGTGACTCAAATGGGGTTTGATGCGTGTGTAATGTGTGTTTATGTCTGTTTAATATTATAAAGTCTCCCTATATTACTTAGTCAAGCAGTCATGTTAATTGTGTAATAGGCTTGTATATTTCCATGTCTCATCTCATTAGCATATGTACATCCGTGTTAATGAGGAAAGATAGATTAAAATGTGTGTGGAAGGGCCCCTCCTTAAATATAAATCTAATTTATTTTAACTCATTAAATTAAAATGCACAGATCCACATTGAGATCTTGTTAAGATTAAGGATTGTGTTACATCAAAGCCAAACCCTCTTTCTGTGAACCATCTAAGTCTATTTTGCACACCGTTTAAGATAAAAATTGTATATAGCCATGCACAAGTGTAAAATCTTGTTGAGGAATAATGTTTTTCATCAGCACTGGCCAGTTGGGGAAATAAATGAAGTGGTTTCGGATGAGTGTATGTGGACAGATGCACCACTCTGGTCGGACTGTTCTCTCAAAGCCATGGCAACGATGCCGAATAATGAAAATAAGTGTGTTCATTATACCAGCTAATCTAATTCTCTCCCTAACTTTATTTGACCTACGTTTTTATCTTGGACTATAGGGCCCTTGTTCTATATTTTGAAACACACGCACACACACGCACTTACACGCAAACACACACACAAACACACACACACTATAAAGGGTCCAACACACACATACAGTACAGACACACTCAGACATGCGCACACACATCAACATATGTTACATGATTTAGCAGTGACACACAGACACAGTGGCTTCTCTCCTCTGTTTTCATGGCTGCCCTCTCCTCCTCTCCTGCCTCCTCTCCACCTCCTCCTCCTCTTCCTTTCACACAAAACAACACAGGCCTCCTCTCAGACATCGAGGAGAAAGAGCAAAATTTACAAAAAGATCAGTGGAGCTGTTGTGTTCCACTGAAAAGCCCCCCCCCCCTTTCATCCAGAGGTCAGGGCATGGCTCACATGGCCTGCTGGGCTTCATACTGCCTGTGTGTGTGTGTGTGCTGTAACCCACATAACCCACAACGCACCGCCTGTGAGTATGATAGGCCAGGGTTGGGAAGGTCACTGACGGTTTTGCAGCAGTGGTCACAAGTGTCTCTGCATATGCACGCCATGTTGTGACGTGCTAACACATGGACAGACCCTTCTGTCAGTCTGTCTGTCTTTGTGTGTTTGTGTGTGTGTGTTTGTGTGTGTGTGTGTGTGTGTGTGTGTGGGGGGTCCTTCTCAATATGTGTTTGAATGCCTGTATGACGCTGGCCATAAAGAACATCTAAATCTAAAATCGTATCAGCTTACTGTAAAAGCAGAACTCATTGACACCGGACATCACGTTATATCAGGAAAATGGGTTTTCTCAGAAGGGTGGCTGGCGTCTCCCTTAGACATAGGGTGAGAAGCTCCGCTATCCGTGAGGAACTCGGAGTAGAGCCGCTACTCCTTTGCGTGGAAAGGAGCCAGTTGAGGTGGAACCGGCATCTGGTAAGGATGTCCCCTGGACGCCCCCCTAGGGAGGTGTTCCAGGCACATCCAGCTGGGAGGAGGCCTTGGGGAAGACCTAGGACCAGGCGGAGAGATTATATCTCCATATTGTTCTGGGAAAGGCCTCTGGATCCCCCAGTCAGAGCAGGATAATGTGGCTCTGGAAAGAGAAGTTTGCGGTCCCCTGCTAGACCCGACTACGGGTAAGCGGGTGAAGATGGATGGATGGATTTTCGAGGAAACATTGATCAGCACTCGCCACACCCATTAAACACAAAGTGTCAATCAGTAAAATGTTATTTAGGTTGAATTGAATGCAAATATTCAGGTCTAATGAACACACCTTAATATTTATTGCCAATGCAATTTTTAAATTATGAAATAATCATTTTACTTTTAATTTCTTACAATAAATAATTAAATGTTGTTAGTGGACCATAAATTACATTAAACTTGGCGGATAGGTAAAAGGTTAATTGGCCGTAGCAAACATTCAGTCTACTAAACTCACCCTAATATTTATTGCAATGCAATTTTTTTAATTATGAAAACATTTCCACATAATCATTGTACTTTTTATCTCTTGATAATGGTAATAATAATGCCATGTGTTTTGATCATTCAAAATGTAATGAAACCTGGTTGATACTGTAGGCTACATACAGTACGTTTTTTTTTGTTTTTTTTCTCAATATTTCCAATTGGTTTAAGGACCCATTTCGTGAAAACCAAGTCTTTCTAGTTGTTTTTGGAATTAGCAATGTCGATGTGACGCGGAGAAGTAGTAAGTCTTTCAGAGTGGACTGTTATCTTCCTGGCCTGTATTGGCTAAACAGGGAGAGGGGCGGGGAAACAGGCAAATAAGAGAAACGTGGTTATGTTACGTAGATTACTGCACACAGTTTGTTTAGTAACGCCCCTATGAGGACATTGGCAGCTACGTAGTATCAGCAAAATATACAAGGAACTGATGTTGATCACCAGTACACAAAGCCATAAGTAAAAGTTTAATGTTCAACATTTGCAGATGACCAAATCTGTAGATCTAGTTTTTGATACAGTAGGCTGTAAACTGGTAGGCTACCATAGCATAAACAACTCGAGTCTGCAGGACAGGCACAAGAGTGATGCACTGTGCACATATATAACTACATTAGATTAATATAGGCTATTGTTCAGAAACAGTAAACGGATTAGAAATACGCTCCTTATTAAATAATGTTGTGTGGATTTACTTAACCTAAACATTGCTTCTTGATAAAGAGACACTCACATATCATACCGAAATTGTATCCCCTGCTGGAAACGGATTGTCGTTTTTTTGGTACTGCGAGTAATAATGCTTTTATCTGGATCAGTGATCATATCATCCAAAACATTTAACGTTATGTCCGTAATAATAACAAAGAAAGAATATGTCTTTGTTTAACTTGAACGTTTCTAGTTTAACCGAATATTACTTTGTGTTGTTCCTAGCAGCTAGCAGCTAGCCACCTGTCTGTCCAATAACCCTGTGGCAAGAACGGATGTGGCTTCGTGCTATGTAACCCTTCATTCATTAATTCATATGTGCTTATGGGTATATGACTGTTTAGCGAGCAAGGATGGCTGCGATGTTGTGCTATGATATAATTGAACCTTCCTTCATGAAATAATTTGCTTAATAGATACATGACTGGTTATCAAAACATAACACTCTTCCTTCACAGGGCTGTGTGACCAAGCTGCTGCTGTGTTTATGTTGTTGACACAAACAACAATGAACAACATTCTGCCGCCTGTATCCTTTACTGCAGTCTGGACGGCGAGGCGGAATTCATGCGCAATATTAACACCTTGAAAACACTGCTGAATATTACCATGTGGTTAAAAATCTAAACCCATAAAACTATGTTCAAACCGGGTTTTGCCGTTGTATGAGTACTAGCAGTCAACAGTAAAGCAGTCAGCTTCACATCAACACAGCTAAGTGGAAGTCGGGGCGGAGTAGGCAGTGGCTTGTTAAATTTAAGCAACAGTCAATGAAAACAGACTGACTGGGAGTCGTGGTTGTGATCGTGCTATTACACATAATTTATGTAGTATTTTCACCTAAGCTTTTCAACTACATTGTATTGAGGAGTCAAGGAACTGTGTCAACCAGTGAAAAAAGGCATGAACTCACTCCTTTAAATGGAGGAAATGAATACACAGAGCTAAAAACTATACGTTCTACACCTAATTTTGATATATATGTAGGAGGTGTTAGAAATAAATCCTAATGCCTGAGTTCACAGCCTGATTTGCTCTGGGTGGGGAAGACTTTATATTATAGCGATCATTTTTCAATAATGTGGTATAGTTAGTCAAATCAGTGTACTACTGTAGGATGCAAAAGGAATGGACATTTTTATTGTCTGGCCATCCACAAATAAGTTAATCGATTTGAAAAACTGACTCAGAGGCATGTCAGCTTTTATTCACGAATCTGAATAATAAGGAACTTTGGGTAGCTTTAACATCTGTTTCCATCGCATTATTCGTGCCTTCCAAAATAAGGTATCTGGATTCGGGTACAACCCTACTTTGCATACTGGGGCACACACACACACACACACACACACACACACACACACACACACACACACACAGACACACACACACACACACGCACACACACACAGTCCAGACTGTCTGAGAGCTCACAGCAGGTCAGTGATGGATGCAGGAAGACTAATTATAGTAAGACAACAAAATCAATAGAGCACACACAATGTCAAAGCACACACACACACGCATACAAACACACGCACAGACCAGTGACACCACACTACTCGGCCTATTCACTGGCACTAGCCTAAATCTGTGTTTTGTGTGTTACTGTGTCTGTGTGTGTGCGCGTGTGTGTGTGTGTGTGTGTGAGAGAGTTATTGATGCTGATGAAAACGAATAACTGATATACTCTCAATAGGGGGTTTGTGAGCGCACCTGTGACTGTGTGTGCATGTGCGTGTGTGTGTGCATGGGTGGGAAGGAGAGACGTGCAGCTTTGTTTAAACACAATCCTCTCTCTAAATCATTATATCTGGCAGGTATTCATTTCTGCCAATGTAGGTGTAGAGACAGCAATATATAAAGAGCCCATTGTTCTCCATGTAAACCTTATCTGTGATACAAGCTGAACCCCCCCCAACACAAACACAGTTCTTGTCCACATCCCCTGAATTACCAGGTTGGGTGAATGGCTGACAGTAATGTTGAGGAAGGGGTAGTATTTATGGTAACACGTACAGCCACTCACTTAATGGGAATTTAGCCACAGACACAGTCGCCCAACGCATGTGGTCGCAGACAGGTGCACTAATGCACACACATGAAGTTTTGTTTGCACACACACACACAAACACACACACAAATCTCAGACATAATATATACAAACACAAAAACATTACAAATATTATATTATACTGTATATGCACACACATACTGTATACTGTATAAGGTGCTGGCCCACAAACAGGTAGACATACACGCGGACATGCACGCACACGCACACACGAGAAGATTGTGTGTGGAGATAGTTGTTGACAGTTTGCTGTTTGTGGTCTGCCGAGAGACGTGTAACAGATGTCTTCCTGTGTGAGGCTCAGTGGGTCTCTGTTCATCCAGGACGGTGGCAATTCTTCTGCCTGACTCAACACACACACACACACATACACACACATCCTCAAGTACAGTATGTACACGGCTTCATTCCATTATATTCAGAAAGTAAAGACGTCTATGCCATCCCTCTTTTTCACGCCAGCACGTTCCAATCCACTTTGTGGACTGGAATGTGAGCCTTATAGTAATGGCATTCCAAAGTAAAGTTCCTTCAATGAAACTGCACTCTATCTCGCTAAGCAGCCAGTAATTGAATTGAAATCAAACCTAATTAGATTGCTGTGGGAATGCCACTGAGCACACTGGCCTTTTTTGACTGTACCAGTGGATGGGACATATAGCACAGGCCACTGTGTGTGAACAACACTGGGCAATGAATTACATTAGAGCCCAACACTGGCGCTATGAGGGCTCGGATTTAAAGCGTTAGCACACAGAAGGGCTACAGAAGAACATGCTTACAGTCAGCAGAACGCAGGTACCTGACCCAGCTGTCCATGTACAACGCACCCACACACACCCACACACACACACAGCATGTGGAGTCAGTATGTGTTGTACAGGAGTGTGTTTAAACAAACATGTTATGGAGTTAAATGTAAAGTCAGCTATTGCAAACTAAATGTAAGCTCCTCTCCTTGCATTTCGCCAGTTTAATGTTCTCTGTGCGTGTTGAAAAAACAATCTGATACTCTACACAGCCCTGGCTCTGTAAAATGAAACAGAAACGGAGTGGCGAACACCGCTCGTATCAACAAAGCCATAGCATTACGCTTTGCTTCACAATGCATTTATGTGCTTGAACAGGTACTGTTTTGATTTGAACTGGAAGTTAGCAAGAATGACTGACCCTGTCTTTAAAACATGTCAGCCATTGTACTAATAATGCTCTCAGGCAACACTATTTGCACCTTATACATAATGCAGTGTATGCACAGCATTAAAAATATAATGTAGATGTTGAGATTGTGTGTGGAGTTGCCCTTGTGGCTAAACCCAGTGTTACAATATGTTGTTGTTTGGCTTTGCTCCTCCTGAATGACTCCTACATCTCACATTAGCTCACATCCTCTCAGCCTACACCTACACAGCCATGTGCACCAGGGTCTCTCACGAGAAGGTATAAAGCAATTCTAAGCTAATACGCTTTTGGACAAATTAGAGGATATCTCCTCCTGGTCTTTTAGCTGCCTGTTCTGTCCAAAGCCTGGCTCTGTGAATGGAAAGACAAAGAAAGTGGTGCAGACCGCACCACACAACACCATCCCAGCCTTGGTAATGTGTGTGTAGTGTGCAGGGCCTCTGAGAGAGCACCCTATGTATCTCTCTAGCATCCCTAACATTAAACCACTATGCACAACCATGCAAACGTCCAACACAGAGGCTTCACGTGGTCCGCTTGGCTCGTCCTGTCAGAGCACAGCATTGAGGTTAGCCTGGAGTGTCATCATTTCATCATGTAGGCACGTGATCAGTGGGAGCCTCCCGAAAGAGAAGCTACTGTGCATGAAGTCTTGATTCAGCCCTAGGTAACTCTCCAGATACAAAGGATTACCTCCAACTTCCCCTGTGTTTTCTCTTATTAGTCAATTCAGACTTTGTTTTTAGCTGCAGGGTCCAAAGGGGTTCCAATTAGATGGACGACAGAATTAATGAAGTCTCCACCCTCCCCTCCCCTCCCCTCCCCTCCTCTGTTCTCTCTCTCTCTCTCTCTCTCTCTCTCTCTCTATCTATCTCTATCTATATCTCTCTCTCCCAATCTCCTCCTCTCCCCACTTGCTCTATTTATCTGAGTGCTCAGGGGGACAGCCAGTCTGGATTCAGTCAGTGTAGCATCGTTCCTTCCCTTACTAAATTAAATATGTGTAATTGATGGTTTCATAAACAGAGCTAACCTTGCCAGCAGCTATCTGAGTTCCCCCCACCCCCAAGGAGGCCTACGTGAATATACTCTGTCCACTGCTCAGAACTTCAACTGGGAGTTTATCATTCCTCACCGCTGGACGAGCGAGGAAACAGGAGAGGTAGAGAGAGAGTGTGTAGCCGGCCTAACACATGACATCATATATCTTGAGGACACGGTTGTTCCTGTAAAAACTCTTACTGCAACAGGACGGTCTCTGTGTCACACACTCTCTTTCCTGTTCATTCTTTTCTTCTATTATTCACGGCCCTCATCTAGTCCAGTGTGGAGGTGAAAGGACGGTACTATTTACATTTTAACCCTCAGCTATGCCTGAACTTGTAAAGTTTACGCAAATATTAATCTCTTCTTTCCTTAGTTATAGTTCTTCTTTGTGCCTGCCTTATTACTATATTATACCTTCAAGGAGATTTAAATGATAGCTAAGTAAATACTTAGCTATCTGGGAAGCTGGACTTCAAGAGTATCCAACCAGAAACATTAGCACTGAAACATGGTTCGAACACACAAGGAGAGTCACCCGAACGCTGGCTGCATCATAATTAATGCCTAAAAAAGCACATTTTATTTCCCTGCGGTGCCGCTATCAATAACACAGACACATCCATTAGTGTGAGAGGCTTGTGCGGGGCAAACACACCCTCTAGCATTTAAACAAACGTCCGCTGGGACTCATTCTCCCAGACTCCCTTGGGGACAGGACAGACTACGCTGCACTGCACAGCAGGGAGCCTTCAGCCTGTGCAAGATAGAGCGAGAGAGAGAGAGAGAGAGAGGGAGAGAGAGAGAGAGAGAGAGAGAGAGAGAGAGAGAGAGAGAGAGAGAGAGAGATGGTGAGTGACAAGGAATTAGATGTATGA
>JAODTR010093870.1:0-13751 GCA_025399935.1 Amblyopsis rosae | reverse complement strand
TGAGAGAGAGAGAGAGAGAGAGAGAGAGAGAGAGAGAGAGAGAGAGAGAGAGAGAGAGAGAGAGAGAGAGAGTGAGTTCGGCTTCATACTATGGTATGACGACATAGCGGACTAAACGTGAGGGGAGACGAGGTTGGTTACCTGGCCAAGGTCTCGTACATGGTGAGAGCCACGTCTCTGTAGGCGTCGAAGTTGTACGGGACAGACTGCAGGGCGGGACACAGCTGTTTCGCCTTGCCGAAGAACATCCCGTTCTTCACCCCCGCCCGTCTAGAGACAAAGCGGTAGATGGATTGCATTTAATGCATGTTGTGAACCTGCCGGCCACTCAAATCGCTGCACAGTCCACCGTCCAACCACCGGGAAGGATGGTTAGATGGAAGGATGGTTTGATGGTTTGATTGCCTGATGCCCTGCTCTGTTCTACCGACTGTACCACTATGGTGGAGGGTACAGAAGGTACAGATATCTGTGTAAGTCTCGCCACTCAGCAGCCATATTTAAAACGCCACAATTTGGGAAAACTGTATTTTTAATTAAATGGGGGAAGAGCCATAACTGCACTGTCAATAGACCTTGCCAGTCCTAAGTCATTATGCCCATATAAGAACTTCTGGGTCTAAGCGTTTTTCCCAATGAGAAAAACTAATGGCGTTTTCGATATTCTTCCCTACCACGGTCTGTAACTCATATGTTGCAAACTTATCGGTTTTGTCAAAGGCACACATTCCCACTGGAAATGAATTGGTGTTTCCACATTCTAAGACCGCCAAGTAGTCAAAGTAAGTATTTTGCCATTGCTGCAGCGCATATAAAAATCTAAAGTCCCCCAGTGCAGGACAACTCAGCGGGAAATGTAAAAGCCCAGGCTGCGATGTTACCATAGCAACTTACATTAGTAATTACAACACTAAAATAAATATACGACTATTTATTTATTATATTGACACTACCTATTAAAACTACTAGCTTGCACAAAGTTTCACAGGGATAGGGTAACTTTAATCTGCACCGGTAGTTTACTTTTTACTTTTGCGATTAGCAAACCGCATATAACTTGAAAATGAAGGCCGCAACATATCTGAAATGTATGCCACAAGCTCAATTTCTCCTCCCGTCTCCTCTAGTGTGTGTGTGTGTGTGTGTGTGTGTGGCTACACACTGCTTACCTGGCCTCGTAGCTGCAGGAGGCGATCTCTGCCATGGAGAGAGCGACGGCGTCCTGCTGCAGCCCGTTAGCATGGGAGACAGGACTATCTGACGTAGGGGTCCCCTCTAGCTCGGGGGCCTCGTGCTCTGACACACAGAGCAAAGGGTGCATTCAGTTAAGGCAGGACACGGACAGGTCAAAAAACAAGTCCAGGTCAGCAGCAAGCGCTGGTAGGCCATGTTCACGCTGCCGGCCCAAATCGGATTTTTGAGCAGGCTTGGAGGTTGTTGGAAATCTGACTTCTACAAATGCATACGTATTCTGTCTGAACAAGTCAAATCGGATTTCAGAGGGTCTTCTGTGGCACTTCTGTGGTATTTGTAAGTATCATCGCCGCTCTCTTGCAGCACAGCGAAGCCCACCATGACCACAGCAAAGAACCACAAGCAGGGTCCAAAGTTAACTTTGAGTCACCGGCCACGGTAGCTGGTACATAAAAAAAAACAAAAAATCTACCCGCCAAGCATTTTTGTTACCAAACAAAATAACTTGCCACTTTTGTGACACATACAGTAGCCTATTGTATGAATTAGGTTTCAGTTATTTCAGTGGGATAACACGATGGCACAACTCATCACCACATCATAGGCCTCTACTGTAGCTGACTTACTGTAGTCACAGTCTGCCTCGTACAACTACGTTGTCTACAGCCCGCCAATGCTCACATTATATTTGCAGTGCTTCGTCCTAGGATTTTTTATTTTAAAAAAGGTTGGCAATCCTTTTGAATGTTGCCACTGCTCTCATTTCGCCTGGCTGTAGCAACTAGGGCAGGCTGGGTAGGCTACCATTCACATTTGGCTCGGTACCCAAAAGTACAGTTTTTATACTTTATTCCCTCTCTAATAACACTAAAAAAAGGTCACAACTTGCCAAAACTTGAACATTAACTTAGACTGCTTCAAACTTATTATTTAGACATCGGATATTTCCTCCTGGTTGTTAAGACATCTCAAAAATACCTTGCTCTCTCTGATTGGCTATTTCATTTCGGACCCTGACAACAACACTCCCCAAGCACACCACCGACAATTGGTGTGCTGCACTAGACAAACTCACTAACAGTTGGTGTGCATTTCGATGTTCTGTGCTGTAGTTATGGTGGGCTTCAATGTGCAACAGAGTTGCGAGTGACAACAGAAACCCTCTTTGAGCTCAGTCAGAGCTTGTCTGGTGCCATAGAGGAGTTCTGCACCGCGAATTGACAGCCCTTGACAGTTTGTTTCAGAGCAAGATGCTGCACCTCCATTTCTCCTGCATCTGTGTTGGAATGCCGCATAGCTACGGTAGACACCATTACCACAGCAACCCAAGCAGACTGGTTAGTAGTATGGTATGTCTACAAAAAATCTAATCTGATAATTTGAAAATAACAGTGTAGACAGTTGTCTCTTTAGATTTCATTTAATCAAATGTGCCTGCAGGGTTGAACATAGCCTTTTGCTTCGTACATGCTGGATGCGTAGGTGCGTACCGTTTCAGAGGATTTAATAAATTTCCTATGACGCGCAGCGTAGCGCTTGCAACATTTGGTATGCAGTAGCATCAGGTGAAGGGCTACGCACGCGTTGGAAAAAAAACAACAACGCATGCGGTTAAAACACATGCGCAAACGTGACCTGGCTGTACCTGTATAGATGTGGCTCATTTTATTGGCGAAACTTGGACTCCTACTATATTATTAATGACATTTCCCCTGGAGCAATGTCAGTTACATTCAGGTTTCATTACGCTAGCTTACTGTGACCGGCCAAGGGACCTGCTAGCATCACTATAGATACCAACTGTAATCAGAAAGAGTTGTCGCGTAGAACATTGCACTGTAGTTGTGTAAAAAACTATGCAGCGTAGGGAAAATACGCATCCAGTATGTAACCAGCGTTAGTCAGCTGAAAAACGTGCTATAACCATCACCAGGTTCATTGGGGGCATGTTTCCTCTGGTAGTACTGCTGCTCCAGCTGGGGATTGGCCCCGGGCCTCACAGCCACTCGACCCAGCCCGCGGTTACTGGTCACTGCTACAGGCTTCCCTGCAATAAGACCGGAGAGGGAGACCGTGTTGAGACAACAGCTTGCACGGCGGGATGCAGGCTGCTCTTACAGAGCCGTGGAAATGTGCGACGGGCCATGAAAACAGTCCTTGCCTTTGAGCTCTGGTCGATGTCTGATCCCCACAGACACAAAGAAACAGTCCATGTCCACATGTAGGACACAAGATCTAACTGACAGTGATGCACCTGACCGACCCACACAAACATAGGACACGACGTTAGTAATAAACAACACAAATACATGAATAGAGCGACAGATTTTGCATATACACATATATCCATATGAACAATGCTGTTTAAGTTATGTGTATGGTAGGGGTTATCAAAGGCCACTGGCAGTCAACAGGAAGGCGTTGAAAATATGCGACTAGCATGAAAATAATACAATTTCTATACAGTTTTAACAGACTTGATAATGACATCATTTGGCACACTTGGACCTGTAAAACACATGATGTATGAAGAGGTTTTAGATAAAGCGCTACTAAACATTTTCTAATCCCTTACACTCTTGCACACCTAATTAAAAACATAAGTGTATCTCAAATTTAGAGTTTAAATTCTGCAACCATGACTACCATGGGATGGGACAGAGATGCCTTGCAGACAGACATGATGGGACAGAGATATCTTGCAGACAGACACATTATATTATTGTTTTTGAGAAACAATGTACGTTAGTATGACTGCGACTTGCTGGTCCAGCACCTAATGTGAACGAGAGGGTTTTAATTTTGTGGCAGATGTCAGCGGAAGGCCTTAATATTGAGGAACAGAGAGCTGGAGGAGGGTTCTCATAAATACCTCTCCCACAACTCATCTTGACCTACAGGGAAAACAACACACACGCACGCTCTACCTTGGCTGTTGGCGGGATGTTCCGCTGCGTGCTTCCTAAGCCGCTCCTTCCCCGGGAAGGCAGCGGCCTGCGCAGCCCGTCGGCTGCTGTGCAGATCGTTCACGTACTCTGAGAACGCAATCCTCCACGTGGAGATCTGGTGGTAGCGCGAATGGGAGTAGAACTCGGAGATTACGCAGCCGGTCTGAGCCAGCAGCTGCGCCGAGGGCTCGGAGGACGCACCGGGCTCCGCGGGGGGCGAACGCGTGGGAGCTGATGAGGTTGGCGAGGAGGTCGGGACGGGAGAAAAGGCATTGCGGTGACTTCCGTTCAGTCTCACAGGAGAAACCGGAATAGAGGAAGAGGAGGAGGAGAAGGAGGAAGAATGAGTCTTTTCAAGGGCCGGGTCCGACCGACAGCTCTGCCGGGTCTGGGGAGGAGGTGGGAGGAACTCTGTGGCTGTAGCGTCCTCCGGGCGGGAGGGAGGCGTGGGTTTGGGTCTCTCTTCAACCGCCGCAAGCATGCAGGGCCGCTGGGGAGAGCCGGCAGATCGGCCGGGCTGCCTCGGAGGGCTGTGGGGGAAAACGTACGGGTCCGGTGTGGTCTGGGGGCGAACGGGGGCAGCCTCGGGGTTACTTTTCGGGCTTCTAGGTCTGCTCTGTGCCAGCTCCTCGCTCACGCGCGACGTTTCGGGGATGTGGGGTGGGCCGGCAGACTTTAAGGCACCGTTCACAGGGTGGACATGTCCATTGGTCAGGCGTGCTTCCTTCGCCCCGCACGGAGCCCGGACGGCGGGGAGCGAGTCACTGCCCAGCTCGCGCACGCCGTTAAAGTGTCTCATCGTGTCCAATGAGGTCTGCAGCAATCCATTTCTGAAGGACGCAAGGAGATACACAAAAAAGTAAATCCATACAGTACTTCATACTAGCTCCTATTGTCGTGTGTGGCTCGACAACAACAACAACAACACTGAAACATAAAATGGAGCAAGACCAAACAAAACTCACAATTTTATGTCCACTTCATCACAGTTCTGCTTGGCGGAACTGAAGGACACGGTCTGCTGAGGTTTTGCGTGGCCGTGCGCGTGGTTTTGGACGTCAGGGTGGGGTGCCGGGGGGCTAGACTGCGACTGGCTGCGAGGAGGAGCAGGAGGAGGAGATGACTGGACGGACGGGTGGGTGACGGAGCTGAAGCCGGGCGGAGGGTGCGTGTTCCGAGCATCGCAGTGCCGGGGTCCAGGGTTCAGCTGCACGTGCCGAGGACCCATGCGGACGTAGGCTAAATGGTTCATATGGGAGGTAATCGGGTCAGGCGTGGGGCTGTGCTGGAGGGAGGGTGGGTGTACGTCGTGGCCAAGACTGGAGGTGGAGTTGTGGTGGTGGTGGTGGCGGCTGGCGGAGGAGAGCTCGTGGCTGGGGGCCGCGGCCTGGACGCTGGCCTGCGGGGGTCTGTGGTGCCGGTGGCTGCTTGGCGGCAGGAGCACGTGGCTGGGCCCCGCGGCGTCCTGCAGCTGCTGCAGACTGGGGAAGCTCAGGCGCTTCTGCTTAGCATACAGCTGATACTGCAGGTAGGACAGCAGGCGGCCGGCCTCTATGCTGTTGGGAAGCAACCCGTGTGTTAGAAGTAGCCAGGGCCTCCCGACAGATGTGCTGCACTGACAACACAAGCACACGCGCACACACACACACACACACACAGACACACGCGCGCACCTGTCAGTGATCCATGTTGGCCTGACAACCTTCTCCCCTTTGAGTTCCTTGACTTTGCTGTTGGACAGGTGGTTGGCGACGATGTGGGTGGTCTTGGAACGGGAGTAGTATACGTGGAACTGCCCCCCGTGCAGCATCATCAGCCTGCGTAGCTCGTCGGCACTCGGCTCTGCAGGACGACAGAACAGCGGACGAGATGGAGGTGGGTCGCTTCATTTGGGTAAACGCGGCACCAACGCATGCGTGCTCTGGATGACATCCAGACAACAAACCGCTGCTGCCTTGCACACTGCCCTGTGCCAGCAGTACGCAACGCTGACAGACAATGCGCCTCTTAAGACAGCGAATCGCAGAAGGCTAAAATCAATCAGTGGTCATTTACAAATACAATTTCATAAACTCAGAATGTGTTTTGTTTTTATTATTAACTGTGGAAAATGCTGGAGCGCTTTAGCTTTCACGTGACATCTGACTTCATCAGACTGGTGGGAGATGCTGCGTGAGCGTTAGTGACCGGAAACACACGCACATGTATTCATTGGAATGAAGCGTCACACAAATAGAATACATATGATGGCGTTCCCAATTTTTTCAAGCGCTCCTCATTATTCCAGTTCTACAAAACGCAGGAGGTGTGCGACCCAACATGACAGCGAGCGTAGCCCCCGCCGGCTTCTCCTCGCGCTCCACTGGGACACTCTCATAGATCGTCATTTACATATCGCGTGGAGACAGGGAGGAGACAGACAGCAAATGTGTGAAGAGATTAATAATCCCGAGTGAGATGTGCAGTTTTTTTTTTTAACCATTCAAATGGAACATTTCAATGATTCCGGTCTGGTTTAGCCAGCCGATATTCGGAACACGACTTCCTCCCCCATCCACTGGTCACTGTTTACAGTCTAATTTATTTTCAACTTGAGACATGGGAATGGAGTTGAGTTTGACCATTTTTTTTTCTATAAAACAGGCACCCACATATGGATGCAGATAGTTTTACAGTCAAAAAGAAGCTTAATTGTTATGCTTGTGCTAGAGAATGCAGCTCGGCCATGCGTCATTGTCTCCGCACACGGACGTGATTGGTCAACACCACAACTCTGACTACAAACGGAAACCAGCCTTTATGGTTACACCAAAACCTTGCGCATAATAATATGCGATTAGTCATGCGTGTATAGAGATTATAGAGTGTTCAATGCATAACAGGTCTCAGGCGGAACTTTACGCCAACCCAGCCAATTGTACAGTGCGCCTGTTCGTCGTCCCTCGCCGGTTGGCCAACCACGCACCTACACGTGAACACTTTGAGTGCATGAGCTTCTGCCTCCCTCCAAGCCTTTTTCTGCTAAAACTGAACACCGCACAGCATTAGGACCACCCACCTGTGAATCCGTTCACATAGATGGCCACTCCGCTGAAGATCTGCGAGCAGGCACCATCCTTCTGTTTCTCTCGAGGGGCTGTAAGTTTAAACTGCTCTTCCAGTTTTTTTACCTTGGCAGCCATATAGCCACCCTAAAGACAAAACAATTTGAACAGGGATAAAACAGCACTAAGAAGATTTAAAACAAAGGATGCCTGCACAAAGGGCCTAGATGGTAAAGTGGGATATTTTGCTGCATTTTTCTGTCCATAGCAACCAATGCCACTGTAAAAAAATACCCAATCAAATCAGTGAAAAGAACACATCATAGACTTAGACTTGCTGATTCTATGGCGTTTATCTAAAAACTATCTTCATTAATGTTCCGATTTTTCCAGTATAGCAATGGGAAGATACTCACGCTCTCTGCCCAACCATTGTCATCACTGCCATTGGCTCTCTTCTTTGACCACCCGCCCCGACTCATACTGGGCTGCCTGGCAGCGGAGAAATCTTGAATATGCAGAAAACAAAGTTGGGTACAACCCCCGGAAAACACAGAATGCACATTTATAAGTTACAACAATAGGCGTCTCACCAATAATAACAAGTACATTTTGTGCAGGTAAATAACCCACCTAGGCTATTATATTTGAATAACAAAATAAATGTATATATTTACTATAATAATACAACAATAATTAATAGCAAGCTATTATGACATGCATTAGTTTCGCCCAAGATCTTAAGTGTTTATTTGCCAAGTGTCAAGTGTCTGCTTTTTCTCATACGGACAGAAAACAACGGTGGGTGGGTCGATCTCCTCACCAGCTCTGCCAAAGCTACAATCAACGCGTGTCCGGGCAAGACTTATAGGACTGTGGTGACAGTCACACTAATAAGCCACACACTAAGCTAACTTATTGGTGGCTAACTGTTAGCCACTTCTAGTCTAACCAGCTAAACGCAACGTTATTGAAGCCAGCTGGTCGCAGGGCCATGCAAGAAGTAACATGTCATTTCAACTACTGCTAAAACGACTCATTGAGGGGCATCGCGTGTTGCCCGCACTCGTCGAAAACGCTTTGTACAACCGCCAGAACAATGAATTGGGGGCATAGGCGTCTAGGTGAGCAGACGGGTAAATCCAACGTGAACGCCCGACTGTAAACAACGACCTAAAGTGTCGGCTAACCAGCGGAAGTGACTTGCTTACCTTTTATCCTCTCCAACAGGCTTGCTAGCCAGAGACTTCTGCGGGAAGACTGCCTACACGCCGGAACGTCGTGCACAACGAGGCAAGACCAAACAAAGCGAAATGATCTCCGTGAGACAGTTGGCCGGACTTCTCGACTTTATTTACCTATGAATGCATTGTCTTGAACCGACGCCCTCCTGTTTTGTCACGCTGCCACGGTTCTTCAAAAATTGTGTACACATTCCCATTCCCCGTGCTTGCCATTTCTAACCGCCTGATCTCTTTGCTTCTCCCTACTCCCTCTGCCCCCCAACCCGGGCTCCTCCTCTTGTTTGGCTTGGCTTTGGGTTGTGTGCTGTAAGGCTGCCATCTGGTGGAGAACCATGTGTCCGGCAGCGGAACTGTTTTGACGCAGCGCACGAAAACTGCTGCGTTTAATATCGAAATGTTACCATTGATTGTTGTAATATGATGTTGCCTCTCGTTGTGTAAAGTCGGCTGTGTAAAGACATCTTATCCCGTTTAAATGTAACCGTATGGAAATGAGGGCTATTTGTCATTGAAATGTGAAAATAATTCAACTTTATGTAGGCCTAATACAGGCTACCTTAAATAATTTGTACATTTTAGAAAACTTAATAGAAAAACGTGACAATGAACTGCAGATTTTATGCACTCATTCGTTCATCATATTTCCTTTGGACAGCTGAATTTAACATTGCTCGTTTTATTTTTTTATTTTTTGTCCATAACTGTCCTCGGAAAACCTGGCACGTGCACTGGCGGATCAAACCGCCGTGACGCATGCTCGCGAGCATGTGCAGAATATTGAAACGGCATCAGAAAAAAAAAATAATAATAATAATACATAGAAAATACACAACATCTAAACACCGTGGCCGTAGTAGGCTTACGTGCTGTTGTGGAGTCACTTGTTTGATCTATTGTAGAAATCAACTGACTTCGCATATATGAACCCATTGGCATTTAGGGAATTGGATATTTGGTAGGCTGTTTTACCTGATTTATTTAATGAATTAACCTAAAAATGTATCGATTGATTGATTGATTGATTGATGGATTGCTTTTTTTATGGACTAGGCTACAATACGCAATATGCATACAGCCTGTGTGTAAAATACAATTCTGTATTTTATTATAAAAATTATATATGTCATCAGTTTACATTACTGTAATGAAAGAATAATAATAAAAAAATAAATTGACTGTCTTGGATTGGACTAGTTTACAATGGGATAATATTGACCTAAGCCTTGACATGTCCCTCAGAGCTCTCTTATTGGCTGGTCTGTTGCTATGGTACCAGACATCAGATGTTCAGGCTTACTATGCTTATATTCTATTGGCAATGAAGGATATTGTCTACTCACTTACAGTATTGTTGAATCAAACGTATAGTGAAATAGGGTCACTGATTGGCTAACAAGAAACACAATCTGCCTCTCTGTGTGAAATTTAGAACACGTGATCATTGATATTTATGTTCTTTATGCATAAATTACTAATGCTGATTTGTTTTATTTCAGTAGACGTTCACTATATCAATTAAATAGTAAAGTAAGGTATTCAGCCTTTCTGCAGTGATGTTGCTGGAGGAAATGTGACACTTTAGCAACTAGAGCTACTATAAAACCTACCAAAACTGTGTTCATTCATACATACGCTACCTTGTTAGCCACTGAAGGCAGATGCTTTTAAATCAGCCAAATAATGCAGGAATTCTCTCTAGATTACAAACTGTAGACTAGAGACACCCTTCGGTGACAATTCACATTGGGGACAATGTGGTGGTGGAAAAGCCTTTTCATTCTGTAGTGGCTTACCGTAGATTGATTGAAAACCATTAACTGTTTGCCCCTTAGTGCTCTGAGTTGTAGCTAATTTAATTTCCTTAATTTTCTCCTTCCAGGTGCGTGTCTTTGAAGCTAATGTCATTGTGAATTGAATCGCATATTTAGAGGTAATTACCATGTCTATATCAGTTCCATATTACAATGAGCATGCACTATAAATCTTCAATAGCAACAGTGTGTTGTAATGTGTGGTTATAGTTGTTGTTATACACTTCAGAAACATTGCTGATGTAGTCCATTTGTATTATTGGCAGATTTTAAAGGCAGGCAGTTTGGGGCCAATGGCATTATTTTAATTTCTTAATTAACACAAATTAGAAAGTGTTTGGTATAAAAGAAGGTGTTTATGAAACAGCACTGGTGTCAGTCATGTTGGAGGACTATCTATCCATTGTTAAGTTACTTTTTTCAAAAGCATTACACACATACATACAAATATTTGCATAATGCAAGTAACAAACGCATGTTGCATAGAGGGGACCGTGAAAGTTGGCTACTTTACCACCGGCAATCATTTCTATTTCTTTTTTCTTCTTTTCTAAAAACTGAGAATCTAACAAATATTGCACAGTAACAAAGACACAAGGTGAGAATGTCCAAACATAGTAAAAAAATAATCAAACAACGCTCATCTGTTTTGTTGAGAAGTTGGTATACCATTTCACATGATCCCAAATCCCATGTATTTAATGTATCCTTTAGGTTTGCCCTGAGGATGACTGTCCATGGGATAATCACTCATTCTGTTCTTCACATAGTCACTGCCACATATTGGCAGCCTATGTGCACCGTCTGTGAAGCATTTGGCAAAATAACGGTTGGAGACATCTAATCCAAAGGTCAGACGATGCTGTTGTTTATCCCCCGATGAGGAAGAATGTGTCAACTGTAGCTCTGCCAGGACTTCTCCGATACAGAGGATATCTCACCGAAGCTCCAAAAACGGCATAAATTTCACTGGCTGTCTAGCTAGCCGAGAACATGACACTTAAAAGGCCCTGGGTGGTGATTAGCTCAGTTCAATTTAAAATCGTATGCATAAGGCTAATGGCAGGCTCCACGGGAGGCTATCCATCAGTATTCCGCACAGCACAGTGTGAATTGGTGGTCCCGTTCAGCAGGATAGAGACTGCCCAGGTATCCAGTATGTCCCCTCGTAGAGAGGCCAGCAGGTCAAATGGAAGCCTTCTTCTCTAGTTGAGTTTGGCACTGATGCGTATCCACTGGAGAGCCTGCCTGGTGTACTGCACCGCGTGAGCAATACTACTGTGTAGAGTCAGGGGTCCGGACAGCGTGTTCAAGTAGTTGAAGAATTCTGAATAGAGCGTGAGAGGTGAATAATTAAATAATAGCTTCATATCAGATATGTCAGTTAAGGGTTGTGGTGCCTATACAGTATAGCTCACTGTTGAGAATTAAATAGTTTAAGTAACCTATTGTATATCTAAATAGAAAATAATAAGCAAATCAATTAAGGTGATTTTAAGTCACATTTAGATGATTTTCTGAATATATTTTCTTAGGCAAGGTGTTTCTCAGGTTGACGGCCTTGACTATTACAGCCCAATGATTCTATTGTTTTTGTTTGTGAAGATCTTATTTCAATAAATAAAATCCATTAAATATGTGATTTGGCCAATTCTTTAATTGTCTAACAGAAGGTGGTCAGCATGATCTGTTAAATAAATTATAAAATGATCTGAAACCAGTTTCACGAGGTTAAAATGGGATGTCATAGACTGACAACTCAATATGCTTACCTTTATTTTCCTTGCTGAGATTGTCTGCAACCTCCCAATACTCATAGCTGTACAACACGCTGTTGGTGATGTTTAGGTGATTTGCTGCCATCTGGTGGATACGTTGGGGAATGCTAATGAGAGACGAGGCAGAGCTGGCCCCATGTGACCCCAGGCTGAGTGCTTTATGGTTTGGAGATAGGGAAGAAGGTGCCTCCCCTTTACCCCTGGAGATGGAAGCGCATGCAAACAAACCATCATGCTGATCCTTTGCATTTGATTGTTGGTTCAAATAATAAAGATAAAGCATGAAGTCAAAGTTGTTCTCAACTTACATCCCCGGTTCATTCCAAAAAGAGCCTGTGGCCGTTGCTTTAGTAGAATTCTGTAATGAGACAAAGTCTGACACTCTTTTCCATTTCGCACTCTTGTCATTGTCCCAATCAATGCCCAGCTATGAAAGAATAATTTAAAGTGTAAACAGATAGCCTGGTGTAACCAGACCCAAACATCCCTCCGTGAATACGGCCTGGACACACTCCATTGGGGATGACTTTGCGGAACTACATTTAGAAACAAACGGTTGCCTTCAACGTCATCACCCTTAAGCCACTCCCACTTGTCTCTGATTGGTCTGCATCTTTGGAGTGGCTGAACAAAAACGCTAATGCAAACACATTTTTCAAACTATCATCTCAATAGAGAGAATACTGAGCTGCGACAAATAGTCAGGCAGGATTGTTTTAAACATACCTTGAAGTATTCCAGCAAGGCTTTGGAGTATTTAAGTGCATGATCCTTTTTCAGACGGAACATCTGCCAGTAGAGTAGGGCAAGGCATCGGAAACTGTGCACACACACACACACACACACACACAGCATAAAACCACACACTCCAAGGCATATCAAATCTGTCTGGTTGTGAAAGCATCAGAGATGTGATACGCACCACAACACGGCAAGCTGCTTGTCTTCCTGTCTTGCCCCAGGGCCAGAGTGGCTCTTCAGCCTCATGGCATACCTGGGAATATATACAGAGCGATGTATGATATGTATGATATATATACACATACATATACACTAGGGGTGGGAATCACCAGAGGCCCCACGATACGATACGACATCATCACGATACTTACGCCACAATACAATATTATTGCGATTTTAAACATACTGCGATATTCTGCGATATTTTGCCATTTACTACTTTTTCCAACTTCAAATTATGTCCCCAAAGGAAAACTTTGTCAACATCGGGTTTGTTCATCTCACATAAATTGTATTGCTGCAAAATATGATTGTCAAGCCGACTAACTGACATCTACATTGCAGTCGATCATGTTCATTTCACTGTGGAAAGGTGTAATCAGGATCAATGTTGGATTAACTGTGCTGCCCTAGTCACTGTCCGTGCATTCACACTAGAGAGCGTACAGGCCCCACCTGATAAGCTCCACTGTCTCAGAGTACATGGTGTAGGGCGACTTGGCTTCCAGTGGCCCCTCCTCCATCGCCTTCCCGCACTCCATGAAGGAGAGAGCGGCATCAACGTAATTTACGGCCTTCCCCAGCTTGTCCACCTGGGAGGGTAACAGCGTGAAGGAGGGAAGGTAAACCTGGCGTTAGAGAGATCAGTACAGGCATATCATGCAGCCTTTACTGTTTGTCGGTGTTGTTGGCAGTGTCCATCCATCCATCCATCTTCATCCACTTATCCAGAGTCGGGTCGCGGGGGCAGCAGCTTCAGCAGGGGACCCCA